>BJBW01000358.1:218845-243292 GCA_004320125.1 Scolopax mira | reverse complement strand
ATGGTGTAGGGGATGACTTTGTAGAGTAGGGTAGATGGTAGAGTAGGACTCGATGATCCCAAGGGTCTTTTCCAACCTAGACAATTCTATGATTCTATGAAATGTTGTTTGCATCTCTAAGACTCACCTCAGACCGGACTTGTCCCCTTGTCTTTGCCTGTCACTATCCTGCCCTGCTTGCCCAGCTCGGGGACTGTACCCTGTTGGTGAAGGCACTGATTGCCCTGTGGTCACCCTCAGCTCCTGGCTTGCCTTCCCTTCTAGAGCAGCTCTGCTTCTGCTGCTCCCTGACAGTTAGCTCAGGTCTTCCACACCCTGGAGCTGGGTACCATGGAGCCTGTACCCCACACTGTGCCGGGGTCTGTCCCCAAAAATTTACCCAGGCTGCCGACAGGAGCTTGCCCCTGTGGTTCCCCCTGCTGCTCCTGGCTGACCTCCAAAGCCTGCAGGAAGCTGTGGTCAGCATGCAGAAGCAGATAGCAGGCCATCAGGCTTCTTCCACATTCCCTACATTTGCAGTAACCACCGTCCACCGGCTTCTTGAACCATTGCCCAGTGCAGCAAGAAGTTCTCATGTGAGCATCCTTTCTGTTTGACAGTAGAAATGATGAACAGCATTGGGGTTTTTTTTTAAGAAAATCCTGTAACAGCTTGAGTGATTGTCCTGATTTCATCTGGGACCAAGTTGATTTTCTTTCTAGTGGTTGCTGTGTTTCAGATTTCATATGAAAACAATGTCAATAATGCACATTGTTGTTGCCAGGTGATGTTTATATTTTTCAAGGACTTTTTTCAGCTTCCCGTAGAAGCTGAAAAGGAGTCTAGACAGAACAATGGAATGGCCAATGGAATATTCTGTACCAGAGAATCATGCTGAGTATATAAATGGGGGTCTGGGTACTTGTGATCACTGCTCAGGAAGATGCCAATTCACTGGGTGGTCAGAGTGACTTGTGTCATCATTATTATTATTGTTATTTTCCTTTTCTGTTATTATTTTATTAAATTGTCTCTATCTCAACCCACGAGTGTTTTCCTTTCCTCTTCTTCTCCTTTTCTCCCTCTTCCCCCTGCCCTTCTGGGGGAAGAGGGAGAACTGTGTGAGCAGCTGCGTGGTCCTAGCTGCCGGCTGGGATTAGACCATGACAATGACCAAAACGGTGTAACCTTTCCCACGGAGAGAGCCTGCACAGTGTGCTGCACATGGATCACAGGCCCATTTGATGCTGCATGACTCAGTGTACCCAGCACCTAAATGGACAAAAGATTATCTATACTATTCTCTCTTTCTTTATAGTGTTAGATTTAATAACTAGGATTCTATAAGACTCAATTGACTTTCTCACTGGTATCATCCTGGTGCAAAATATAAGGGCAAGGGAATTTATTAATTAGATGAAGCTAATCTTCACTTCCTACTCAGGGACCCACTCAACAGATACCAACTGCTCAGTAGTAGCAATTAGTGCGCCAGAGAGGACTTGGACCCCTGGAAGAGCCCTGCCATGTCATCTCTTACTACCTGCAGAGGAGGAGCCCACAGAGGCAGGTGTTCTACAGCTTTACCCCAATTCCACCCCAGATAGAAAGAAGGGGTGAGAAGGGCCACCCCATGACCTTTGG
The DNA here is from genome assembly GCA_004320125.1 of Scolopax mira. Lineage (NCBI taxonomy): Eukaryota > Metazoa > Chordata > Aves > Charadriiformes > Scolopacidae > Scolopax > Scolopax mira. The sequence goes on along the minus strand of BJBW01000358.1, from coordinate 241,669 downwards.
GTACATCAATGTCTTGTCACTCTCTGAATTAGCAGAGTAGCTCAATGGCAATCTGGCATGTGAGCTCATCCATCCCTCTGCTTCCCTTGCTGGGGCACTTATGTTTTTCTTGTCAAGAAGAAGGGTGGGGTATCCATCCCTGTGCAGATTGCTAGTCTGTAGTATTAGACTAAATTAAATAGCTGTGAAAGTAAACTGATTTGTGGATAGTTTTAGAGGTATCAGCCTTTAAGAGTTTGTGAAGAAAACAGTCTTTTATTGAATTTCTGATTTGAGCAGCCTAAGAGGCAAATCTTCCTCACCGAAGCCTTTTCTTTCATTAAAGGTTCATCTTATTTGCAAGATGCTGCCTCAGTATTTGTTTTTCAGCACCTAAGCACACTATGAAGTGACAAGGAGATAGGTCCAAGCTGCAGTGTCAGACTGGGAAGGAGGGAGAGGCTTATTGCTCACTAAATTTTGATGGAGTATAAACATGGAAGATTAAAGGGCAGTGAAAAAGGTGATGGCTGGCTTGTCAATGGTAAGGAAAGGCAAGTATTGTGAGCAGCAAAAAGGTAATTAGCTTGTCAAGTGCAAAAAGAAGTGAAACCCAAATCCAGAGAGAAAATGGATAAAACATCTTGTGGTGATGAGAGGGGGCTGAGATTAAAAATTGTGCTCCACCTGGAGGTAGGAGAATTTGCCTCAAGAGAAAAGGTGTGACAGGAAATAAACTTTCCACTGTCATAAGGTAAAAGAAGTTAGGCTTGGTTTTGTTTTTATTTTTTAATTTCAATTTCTGCCAGGTACAACTTTGGCACAACACAGCATCATCAATCATCACGTACAAACAAAATTTCATGGTACTGAGCAAGTTAATTTTAAAGGTCATGGCATTCTGATTCTTATATCCTGCATTTCAGCTAACTAATACACAGTTATTTTTTCTTAAAATAAGGGAAGTAAGCTGTCGTGGGTAGAGTGATTAACTTCACTCGTAAGAGAGAAGTTGTGAAATATTTATTAAGGTGAAACAGTGATTTAACAAAACCAATAGTAAATGTGATAGTATTTTACGAGACTCAATGTCAGGGTACGCTCTATTACTTCCTGCACAGTGGACAAGGTCAGACAAGCTGTCAGAGAGACCCTCCCATTGAGTTGAGGTTCAGAAAGGACCCCCTTGCTTTCTAAACTTCTTCTCAGACATGAGTCTAGGTGAGGCTGGATCCAGTCCTAGTCCCGGACTTGGTCAACAGTTTATGTCTAAAGGGTTATATTTGCGCAATCAATCCTTTACATTACTTAGCTGAGATTTCAAAGTTTAGCATGCTATTAGTCACTTACTGAGAATCTGTTACAGCAAAGAATCTCTAAACCTCAAGGAGTAGAACCTTAAGAAAGTGTCCTCACAAAAGGGAAGATCCTGGCGTACAGCCCACTGCCATGTAGGAGAGCTCAAATTGCTCTCGGGCCGTCCACTATTTATACAGTAAGATAATTGACCTATGGTCATATTCTCATGGGAACAAAATTTCTAGGACCCCACTCCAGACAGTGTTTTGGCTGTGTTGCCAGCCATCCCCCAAAGTCCAGATGCAACTTATCACAACTGATGTTGTGATGGCCATGGTGGCCATGGCCTGAGCAGGAGTTGTCCGGGGGCGGGGAAGAAGAGAGGGAAAAACAGGGAGAGCACACTGCCTCATAAGAGTGCACCTTAACACAAACCAGTTGTCTAAAATGAATTGAAGAACTAAACTGGTATGAAATGACAGCAGAGAAAATTCTAGCACATGCACTTTCTAAATAAATCATCACTTCGGCAAGATAAAAACATTTACTAGCTTCAGATTTAGTTGTTTCTGGATGCTGATCTGGGCCTATAATTCCAAGACATCTAAACTTACCTTCAGCTTTGCTGGATATGTATGATGGAACAGCTGATAGAACTGGGATCACTCCACCTTTCCCTATTTCTGCACTGCATTTTTCTCTAGCAGTGTTGACATGCTTGGGAAGAGTAGAATAAAACAATGTTGTTATCATAAGTCTATCCCCTTTGAAAGAGAGATTGATTAGAGCTTTCGTCTGACAATCCTCTCATGAAAAAGTGATTAGTGAAATAGCAGGGTACATTTTGTGCAGTGCTTTCTCTTTTCAGCAGACCTAATTTTTGTTGCTCACCGTGCACGTTCCTCCCACAACGTGGAGCTCTCTCACCAGGGAATTGGGAGGATGGGCTGGTAAATTTGGAATGTGCACTGAAGAGCAGCACTATGCTAAATTCTCAGGTAGCAGGCCATCATTTTGGAAGGAAGGATGGTTATTAAAGAGGAGAATGACAGTGCTATATTTACACCTTGTTCTAATGCCTTAAATAATTTTTCCTTAGTGAAGGAAATCTAATATTTAAAATAAGATAAGCAATCAGCTGCAAACCATCAGGCAAATACTTCCAGCTCTCAAGATAGTTGCAACCCTTCATTCCCAGGGTTTCCTTCCCTTCCTTGCCCAGCACTGAACTGGATTTTTATAAATTATGTCTCACTCAAGCAGCTCAAAAACACAGGCAGCCCCTACAAAATATGTAAAAAATAGGTTCTTAAGTGCATATCTAAAAGGGACACTTTATGCTTCCTTCATAGAGAGAATTAATTTAAAATCCTTTGGAGCTAAGGCAAGAGCTGACCCTGAACCCTGATAAATCTCATTTGTAATCCTTTTCATAATAGATTATTTAAGCCAGCGGCTGTCTCTGTACTACATGGTTTACTGCACCTGTATAGACTGATTACACCAGCTTGTAGGTTTCCTCCCCTCCTTCATGGCATAGGAGGGTAAAGGTGTCTGAAAGATTTTGGCCCACGTACAAGTCTTGATATATTTTAAACTTGGGCTACGTGGCCACAAGAAATGGAGAATGCCAGTATGACTATGAAGTAGTATCCCCGTGACAGAATTATTTTTAACTTGCCTATGCTTCAACGTGGGAACATTGTGCATTGTGTACCCATGAAAAAGTCATGTCAGTGGGCAGCAGGAAGAAAAACCACCTGTTTATGTCCTCCCCAGCTGCTGAGCTCTGGTCATGCTGGACCTTGTGGCAGGGAGGCAGGAGGGACCACAGCTCCTGTGGAAGGACCAACATAATGGACTTGCTGGCAAAGTGGGAAGGAAGGGAGTCAGCAAGAGGGGAGCTGAAGGGATGAAGAGGGGAAACTGGTCAAAACATAGAGCCTGTCTCTGCAGAAGGCAAGCCCACAGCCATGCTTCAGAGGTAATGTAAAATAGAGTTTTCATATATTTTTCTCTGAGTCTCTCTGTGCTTGGTTAGCACAAAAACCCACTGTGAGGTGTTTTTAGACCTCAGAGAAATGGAAGTGGAGGGCATTGTTCAAAGGCCACATTTTCAAGTCTTTTCAATATGGCTTACCTAGCAGATGTGAGGCTTCATTACTTAGAGCTGTCTTCTCCACTACAACACGCAAGATTCACACAGAAGCCCTTTGGCATGTTTACTTCAGGAGAAAGGGAGGAAGGAGGGAAATCCAGACTACTCTTGTCTGACTTATGGTCCTTTGAGCCATGGAGAAACGTTTGGCCTCCAGGCAGACTGTGTATGGCCCTAGACCCATGATGTTCAACATCCCTAACCCTGTGAATTTCCATACCAAAACACAATGCTACTTGTACCTACCTGTTTATTTTAAGGGATGCCATTTATATGAAGATAGTGGAACCTACAGCTTGCTATTTACATTGCATGCACACTAAGGCCATCGTAAGTTATTTTTTATTCAACTACTAATGCTTAAATCAGTAAGATTTATTCAAAAGATTCATCATTCACTGGAAGTTGCAACTGGTGAAACTATACTATTGCAAACACTGTTGAAGTTCAGATGGGACATACACCCTTAGATGCATCTGTGAAAAGGGAAAAGGTCTGGAGGAAAACAAAGGACCTACTTGTTCCTCTACTGAAAGAGCTTCAGGGCTTTACAGCTCCTGCTGCCTCCCAGGGCTTTTGCTCTGTTTCAAGGACAGGCTGGGTAGGCTGTTGCTCTTAACTGGTACTTTTGTGAGTAATCTTCATGAAATCAAAGAGGAGTGTTCCTAATTCTACCCCTCACTGTGTGGAAGTGCTCACTAATGTGTGAGATGCTTATGGTCTAGTCTGCACTAAAAAAAAAATCAGCTATGCAATCTTTCATACAATTGTTAAGGTGTGTGCTAGGTCAACACTTTTCACTTTCTTCTAACTGTAAATGATGCACTTCAGCTCAAATTTCTCACTCTTGGTCTCAACTCTAGGGAGACTGAGTTAAAACTAGAGGGTCATATTTTTTGATACAGATTCCCATACTGAGAATTTAATCATATGCAATGCTACTGTGATGCCATTTCTACCTTAAAGAACACTTAATAGAAGACCTCTGTTGTTAGAGAGTTAAGGCTTAAAATATTAAGGCATCAGACACTGAGACAGAAGCAAATACACATGCTTCCTCTTAGCATTAACCTATGTACAAATGTGTGTGCAGCCTGTTATTCCTAAAGCCTATAGGGAAAAGATTTAAGGAAAGGAAGCATCAAATGGGAAGTCCCACTTGTCCAGGTTCCCTTCAAGCCCCTCCCTGAAGTTCAGAGCACAGCACTCCAGGCAGCAGAGAGACTGGAGGCTAAAGGCAGGCAGAGTTAGATGATAATTAGTCATCCCCTTGATGCTCAAGGATTCGTTGCTACCAGTAAATGTCGAAGCTGAATTGTCTGCTGGAGCACTCACTTGCCTATTAAGGAGCAGGACTTGCAGGAGGTTTGCTTTCAGTAAAGGAGTGGATGTTGCTGAAGAAAACGGATGTGTTTTTGAGTGGCAAGGTCTATCTATAGCAGAAGCTAAAAAAAGCAGAGGCAGATGAGTCCCTGGGGGGACTATGTGGGGGAACCATGCTGCCTAGAAGGGCAGCCACTTATCGTCCTTGGTGCTTCTTACTGGAAGATAGAGTCAGCACATGTCTTTGATAGCCTTTTCCTCCCTTGGAAAAATAAAGCTTGAGGATAACCCCTGTTAACACAGGCAGGAGACCTTTCCCTGTTCCTCACAAATAGTTGTTTCCCCTCAAAACACAGAAATTTTTGTATGAGTAGTTGACTTGGAAATGAGACCTAGTTGGCCCTGGGGCATGAAGAAAAATGGAGCAATGCTTGTTCCACTTCTATATGTCTTTTTTTTTTTTTACCGTCAAATTCCAAGTACTAACAGAAGTAGATTTTTTTTTGTTCCTAGAATAATTGTCTTCTTTTTTGGACTGGAAAAGGAGCATGTTAGTCTTCTAACATGGAGGTAAAAAAAACCTCATACAACAATTTTAGTAAGACTAATGCTGACAGAGGTACTGAATCATTAGCTTTTCTGCTCACAGTGGTATCCTACATATAAATCAATAATTATATTTCTTGGCTCAATCTCTAGTGTGATGGAGTAGGAGCAATATCTGATGCTGCTGAAAATACTCTGCATTAGAGCAACAACTGCAAAGTCGAGGACCATGAACTGTGAACTAGAGGTGTCCAGAGCAGCAGCTGGGTTGGGATTAACACAAGCCAGATGCTGCTCTCTGCTCTGCTTCTTCATAAAATGCCAGGCTAAAGCCTGTTAGCTTCCTCAAGTCAGAGGACAAGGTGCCTCCCCTTTCTGAGACCCCTTCTGAGAAAAAAAGGTTGGTCAGTCAGATCCAGAGTGATTTTGGGGCAAATATTTGCCAATATTAGAGACATGTTATACTGCCAGCCAGCCAGAGGAGCAGCCGGCAAGATCTCAAGTTTTTCTGGGTTTCATACCAAAAGTGGATCCCACCATCTCCAAGTTCAGAGGCTCAAGATAATTTTGAAACCAATTAAGAATACTACATTTACTCTAAAATACAATCTTATGCTGACACTAACAAACATTAGGTCAATGTTTGATGTGAATTTTGCAATTATAAATGCCTGTTCTTTTTTGATTAATTCTTAAAGGCTGTTGCCGGGATAACTGCAATTACGAGACCAGGAAAAGACGAACAATAGCTAGATTTAAATTCAGAGAGCACTGAGCTCTCAAAACAGTCTCAAATGAATACATCTTTCTGAAAAGCATGCTAGAGAACTGAAAGCAGAAGAACAAGATGGGATATGACTTTAATTCATTTCCTTAGAGAGATACCTGATAGGGGCATTGGTCCAGAAATGTAGTTCAAAGAGTCTGCAAGAAGCATTAAGAAATAAATCAGCCTGAAGTGTAAATGTGTGGGTGTTCTGATAAAGTGGAAGGGATCCTGGAAGGATGATGGGGGGAGGAAATAGTCTGAGCTTCTAACATTATTAAAAACCAATCAAACCTATTTTTCATTGTGATTAAGAGCACAAATCTAAGTCATATTGGGAAACAGGTTATTAGTCCTGTCTCTATCCAGTAGGTAAGGAACTGCTATGCCATGGCAGAGGAGCTACTGCAGCAGCATCACTTCCATCTTCTCTGGACTGAAGAAGAAAAAACTCTTATGAGTTATCCCTAGATCTTTTCACCATATTACCAAGCCTTTTATCCTTGTGTAGTAAGTCCATTCTGTATGTAGGAAAAGGGGCACATTCTTTGGCAGTCTCCTGCCCATAGCTTTTGAAGACTCTGTGCCCAAGGCCTATGGAGTCAGCCTGTCAGTGGTGCAGACACGAGGTGCATAATGCTTAAATCAAGTCATTGTCTTACAGGCTTCATACGTTCAGCACTTTGGGTCTTCAGCCCCAAAACTCCTGTCCTTCAACTACATAGAGCCTATCTGAGCAGTTCCAGACAATAGCAGTGTTTGTCCCATCATGCTCTATGCACTCTCCAGTGCTCCTCTCATCTCATGGTATCATTAAATTCCCTGCTCTTCTCTTTCAGGAGCCAAAGGATGTGTAATTAGGTTGTCTTTGTGATCACCTTTCCATGGACACTTTGAAATCATCAGGTTTAAGTGACTTCTCATAGAGATACTTAAGATGATCTCTGCATTGCTTAGGCTAACACACCTGGAAAAACTGTGGAAATTAAAGAAAAATGGGGTGTTAACGTTAGTTCATCCTTAGGACATCTCACCTACCCTTTTTGGATAATTTGGTTTGTTGGATTGACATTGATTGTAGGCAAAATAACGGGAAAACCTGATATAGCATTACACTACAAAAGAGTAGGAAGGGATCGATGTAAGGAGGTTTGGAAAGCTTCCTTGTTAAAAAACCCAGATCTTCATCTTTTCTGAGATGACAAATTTGATAAAAGTAATTGTATATGCTTAATAGACATAACTTTCTTAAGACACTAGACTTTATTTTGACCGGAAATTAGTTTTGTATGGAATTAGGCAAGTATATATCAGATGAAATTATTGGTGTAGCTGAGTGATACTGAGATCAAAAATGTAGCTGTCATTGTGGAATCATTGAATAGACATGCTCCAGTGGGTTTCTGCACTATTCCTAATGTGCAAATGATGAAACCTGCAGATGACACAGGGACAGGAAGAGTGCCCGACTCTCATCATTCAGAGAAACCTGCACTGTCACATAATCTGGTGTCACGGTTTCAGCTGGGATGGAGTTAACTTCCTTGCTGGCAGCTGGTATGGGGCTATGTTTTGGGTTTGGGATGACAGTGCACTGATAGGATTGATAGTGCACTGATGTTTTTGGTTGTTGCTAAGCAGTCAAAGTCATTTCTGCTCCTCACACCACCCCACCAGCAAGTAGGCTGGGAAAGCACAAAAAGTTCAGAGGGGTCACAGCCAGGACAGCTGACACCAACTGACCAAAGGGATATTCCTTACCATGTGCTGTCATGCTCAGTATATAAAGCTGGAGAAAGAAGAAGGAAGGGGGGACAGTCAGAGTGGTGATGTTTGTCTTCCCACGTAACCATTATGCATGATGGAGCCCTGCTTTCCTGGAGATGGCTGAACACCTGCCTGCTGATGTGAAGCAGGGAAGGAATTCCTTGGTTTGCTTTGCTTGTGCGCAGGGCTTTTGCTCTACTCATTAAACTGTCATGAGTTTTTTCTCACTCCTACTCTTCCAATTCTCTCCCCTATCCAAACTGGGGAAGTGAGTGAGCAGCTGCATGGTCCTAGTTGCTGGCTGGGGTTAAACTACAACATCTGGGTTTTGCCACCTTCAGAAAAAGAACAAGACAGGCCAATTACCACATGCAAAAGGCGGATGGGAGCTGAGGAAGAAGAGGAAGGGGGTGTATCCTCAAAGGCAGTTTGCTGCGAATAGGATTAGGCACATTATTGGACACACAGCTGAATGGGGAATCTTGATATGCCAGAGCAAAGAAGACTTATGGAAGTAGGTAATGTGGCACAGAATAAGATGATGTATTATATATAGCATACTGAAATAGAATGTGTAGCTCTGCTCATAATGTTTTAAAAGCACGTTGAAAAGCTAGTGATGAAGAAAAAGCTTTTAAATTATTTGAGAGAGAAAAGAAAATGTCTGAGAATGAACAAATTCAAGAACTTGGTTTACATCTCAACAGGCAATCGAAGGGTGATTTGATCAAAACACATAATCCCTTTCTTCATGGTGAGAGGGTATTGATATTCTTCAGTTCAGTGGGAAAAGCCACAAGAATGAGTAATTACTAGTTAGAAAGGGGCGTATTTCTTTGATTTTGTTTAGCACTGGTGATGACCTGCTGGAACAAACTCCCAAGGGAAGCAACAGAAGATCAGGAAGCACCAACCATGAGCTCCCCAGTAAAGGAAGGGGAGCTGAGTGTGACAGCAGGCCAGGTAGGGGCAGTGACCTCATTGAGAAGGGATGCGGCCCCATAGTGGGTTGAGTGTGACCAAGTTCATCCAACAGTCCAGATCGCTGGACAAATCCATAGTGGTGAGTCAGGTCTGAGGTCAAGCCTGGAAGTCAAGACAGCAAGTCAGAATCTGTATCATTGGGGTACATGACAGACATGGTAGAGCTGCCATGTACCTCTAGGCAGAGACCAAGGGCCAGAGTCTCATCTTAAAAGCACCCCTTGAGAGAAGCCACCACCAAAGCTTCTTACAGTTCTGATTCAAGGCTGGACAGCTGCATTACAAATCAGCCTGGAGCACAAGCAGCCAAAGCTCCAGGAGCTGGGGGAGGATACACTTGGTCCCCTGATAGACCTTTGCCTCTTGATTGCTTCACTCTGGGTTGGGTACATATTTTATGCCATCTTTATTTGATCCCCAAAGCATACATTTTTACAGCTTACGATATATTGAAAAACAGATGGGATGACGTAAGAATTCTGAAATAAGGGTCTACAATTGTAGACCTCACACGTGCAAGTTATAGAAGTTATATTCATTTAAGATGTGGAAGGTAATAATGCAATACTGTGGGAGTTGATCAGAAAATATTTATTGAAGAAGAATCCTTCTACCTAGCCAGCTTTTCTTGCTCACCTATGCAAGCTGATAGTACAGTAATTACAGCCACAGTTTCCTTTTCTTGGTCCTTAATTGAACCGAAGTATTTTAATTCATATCTTGTTAAAATCTGCAATGTTAGGCTTTTCTGGTTCTAAGGCAAGTAGTTCACCACCATCTTTTGGTTCATGTGATTCCTTTCTGCTCCACCATTTTCAGTAGCTTCAGTAGTCATGGAGTTCAAGTGTCTCCTTTCTGCCACTGCTGCAGAAGAGCCTTATGCCCCCAGAACCTCTCCCACCATGTGAACAAGCATTCAGAATCCCAGAACATGTGTCTTCCAGGCTGCTCTCAGACAGCCTTTATTCAGCCTGTTGGCCGTACTCCAGGCCATTGGGTCTTTGCTCTTGACAGACTCAGCTGCATCATGCGACATGGTCTCTGAGCCAGGACCCAGGTTAGTCCTTTAAATTATATAAACAGGTCTTGGACAAAGAGGCAAAAATGTCAGTACTTGAATTCCAGGAAACATATGGCTGTGACCCTTTCTAATAAAAATATAATAGTTGAGTGTTTCAGATGTTTTTTTTGCATGGAGAAGCAGAAGACCTCTTGTACAAGAAAGACATTGAATCAACCACTTAAATGGGGTTCTAGTCACCACCTACTTAAAGCTAAGGAAAGCCCTTGTGATTATAGTAGAAATATCCTGTTTTTATAATGACAGGAGGTCTCTGGGGTAGTAAGAGGCTTTTTGCAATGTAAATTTATTTAGTGCATTTTTTTAACTGCTGCATTGTAATGACACCTCTAAATATACGGGTAGAGTACTGGAAATAAGAACCTAATTTTCTGTAAGGCACCCAGCCAGTGCTGCAGCTCATAAAATCTTTTTTCTGTCCAATAGTGGTAGGCCAGATAAAAATCACCCTCTCCTGTCCTTGATCTATACAATGTCCTGGGTATGGTGAAGTGGATGAGTTCCAAAAAATGCAAAGCTGATAACCCTAATTGTTGTACAGTTTCAGATGCAACGGTTGCATAAATCTCTGGCTCTTCTCCCAGGCATTGATCCTTTACTCCAATAAGCCTATTCTAGAACAGGAGAGGGGCTTTTCAAGTTCATTGAAATCATCTGAGATTTTTCTTGTAATATTTTTACACACTGACGTAACAGGGTTGGCTTAAAACTTTTAGCAGTCCAGATGTGGTCTCAGCTTTGGCCATCTGGTTGCTGCAACTCAGAAATTTTTAATTGATTTTTGTCAAAGTGCTCTGGAGGTCACTCATCTGCTTATGCACTGTATGGTAAATCTGGGAGAATATTTTTAGGAAACTAAGTAATTTATGAGAGGTTCTGTTCAAAATATGCAACAGTAAAATTGTTCCAGACTTAGCCATGACACAGCAGTACAGTAGGACAGAAAACATTTGCAGAGTTTGAATGATATGACTTGTGAAGGCAGAGTCTATAACATCTCATCCAAGTGGAGAAGGGTCAAACAGATGGCTACCAACCTGCTTTTCCTGCAGAAGTTTTGGCCTGTGCTGTTTAGTTCCAATATTCAGTTTTCTTTTAGTGGCATTCTGATGATCACTGTACTGGGACTGCTCTTCAGTACTGTACTTAACCTTGTTGGTTCAGGAAACCCTGTTGGTTATTACACAAACTCATGTTCATGTTGACTTTTGAATGTTTTTAAAAAGAAATGTTTACATTAATGTTCGTAACACAAATAAAGGAAGTTTGGAATAAGAATTCAGTTCAGAATTGCACCAAATTAAAAAAAAAATCAAACAGAAATTGGCTGATATAATACTATTGAAGTCCACAACAATGGACGTGATGTGGGCTTCAATAATATTATATCAGCCAATTATAACATCACATATATTGATGAAAGTAGTAAAGCTTGCGTGGTCTGTTTGGCATGCTAGTAATCTTGAGTGAAACACAGAAAATCAGGACTGCTCAAGAGTTACAATTTTTACCTTAGAGAATGAATTCTGTTAACTACTTAATATAGCTCTGTAAGATGCTTTCATTATAAAAACAGCACTGATCAGTGAAAAAAAAAGATCATTTACTACTTTATATACCAGCTGGGTTGATAAAGACTAGCTGTACACCATTTGTCGTTTCTTTTTAAGTTCAGGAGATGGATGTGTCAAGGAAATACCTGGGGTGCTGCTGAGAGCTAAATTTGAATGTAATATTTGCATAACAGGCAAAAATGTCTTACAGTGCAAAATCACATTTACTCTGTATCACTAGCACACTTCTGAAACAAAACTCTAAAAAACTAAACAGCAGAGCTGAAATAATACCCACAAAGTAATTTTCATTGGCTGAGTTACTTGTTTTGAACTTTTTCCATTATTATTATTATTATATTATTTGTTGTAGTAATATTTTAGACATACTAAAATTAGTGACCTGTTAATTTTTATTACGACAAATTTTTATTACGATTTTTTACACAATGGACATTTAATGCTTTAAGGGTCAAACTTTTAACTTAATTTAGCTCAGTAGCAGCCCTTTACAGCTAAACTAATATAGCAGGACTGTCATGTAGATTTAATACCAGGCTCTACACGCTAGTGAAGTAAGGCAAAGCATCACTTGCAGTCTATCCAAATTGTCTTTGTGATCACCATAATCTAAAGTACCTCCAATGTACCAGAAGCATCTGTAAAAGAACTGGGAGTAAGATAATTTCCTTTTTGTATTAGAGCAGTGAAATATTAAAGCTGTAACGATGCCCTCACTGCTACTAAAATGCCACTTGACCAGAGTTGTCAGTCAGTAAGCCTTTGCTACACGGAGAGGAATCAGTGATGTGTTAGCTACTGAAATGATAGCTGTTTGTATGAATGCAAGTCTGTAGAACTTCTGCTCATATATAGTTTTCACCACTCAAAGTATCATTCGTGAAGCCACTTATGACACATTAGTTAGTTGGAGGTCTGTCTGTCTGTTGCTGATCTTATAAAGAGTTAAGGCATTGGCTAATTTTGGCTCCACTGACCTCTATCAGCAAAGGCAACTTACAGCTAAGACAGCATGGGACTCTTCTACAGAACAGCAAAGGAAGCTCAATTGTAAAATATGTTTATGCAAAATGTTGAAGATAATGAAAACTTACACCAATTTCTGAGTATGTGAAAAATCTGACAGAATACATACAGCCATGTATGTGCAGCATCCCCTACCTTACTATACTTCTAGGCAGGGGATTGATAGAGTGGTGAGGATGTTACCTAAGACTCCAGACAAGCTGTAAAGGGTGAAAAACCAGGCTGTGAGTTAGTTGACGTGCAGCAACATTTTGCATGGGCTTTTGTTTCCAATTCAATTTGCCTTCACTCTGTGACAGTCAAGTTTTATCTCATCCACTCTGCTCTGTGGAGTGTTTCTTCTTCTAGTGACGTTACCGCATTAAACGCTGGAGGAATTCCCTGAACTTTGCAGAAGGACCTAAAAGGATCTAAAGGGCTTTTTGGACTGTGGTCTAAATAACTTCTGTATCTGGTACACAAAGGGAAAGGTAGAAGCAAATCACTATTAATTAACCAGCTAATGAATAATGAAAATAGACATTAGACGCTTCTGTTTTCAGCCTCCTTTTGTATCCAAAGACTGAATGAAGTAGGAAATCAGGAAGACTTGAGAGAGCAATCTGCTCTAACGCCCCAAATCAGCATAGTTTCACACCAGGGTTAAATGTCAAAATGTGCTAATGTAACTTGTGAAACTGAGGTTCATGGATCTTCTCCTCAGCGCTGGAGAATCAGCGTTAGAGAAGAATTTCACTGTAGAACAGCCTTCAGTAAATGTACTGGAAGGTAGTGGAAAGGTAGTGGAACTTGTTTTGGCTTGAAGGTCTGAGTAAAACAATGACCTGTGGCTACAGTGCTTTTTTCCTAGCAGGTTCTCAAGTGGATGAGTAACTGGTTTATTAATTTTTTTTCTTTTATCTATCTTCATCTTATATTTTGGAATTACTTTTTTACTAGTTTGTTTTTTCGGTACACATGAAATACTTTTTTGAGCTTGTTATTTTACTATTAAAAAAACCCAGTAGGATGAGAAGCAGCACATTTACTTTGTTATTTTTGCTGTGGTGGCTTAGGTTAATAAAATTGTTTTCAACTTGGGACGCATAATGCTTTGCTGGAAAACTCTTCTCATATTTCAAGCAAGTCGTAGTGACAATTTTGAACTAGCATTTTCTGAACAGAGTATTCTACTGTCAAAACAACACGTAAAATGCAAACCAAATCCAGTAAGCCAGTGCTAACAGAATGTTAGAGGACTAACATAACTGGAGTGAGTAGACTTAACTTATTATCAGAATTGATTTTACAAATGCAATCAGAGTCCTGTGACCTTCCTTCTTAAAAAAAAAAAAGTTTTGAATATTTTTCTTAAAAATCATGGAAAGAGTCAAGACCATATTTTACTCTCGGTGCCATCAGTGTAAGTCCATCCTGTCAGCTTTACTATCTTGCTGTAGAATTAATTTCACTGTCTTTATTGTGTAGGGAGTGGAGAGATGCCTGTATTATGAGTGCGATTCCTCCATCTCACTTTAGGGTGCAATGAGTTGCTTATCCCTTGTCATTGGCACTAGAAGTAGTTCAAAGGCCAGGTTTAGAAGGGATGATACTAGCCAAGATGAATACTGTCTGTATTTGACAACAGTGTGAGAGGAGAATTGAGTCTCACTGATTATAATAAAAATAGTATGCTTCTAGAGGATTATTTCTGATATTTTTATATTTTAGGTGTATAAACTTGGTGACACCCCTCCAATTACATCTAGTTTACGCCACTGTAAATCAGTTCTATCTGATTTACTCCACATCAAACTTTGTATCTGCAGTGGTATTATTACCCAGGCAAGATATAAATACAGCTGCAGATTTCAATTGGAGCTGTCTGTCCTCAACACAGGAAGGAAGCTTTTATGATTTGCATAACTCATAAAAGTAAAGAGATCTTTTTACTTATGAAATGTTGTTCATTAATAACATATTAATAAACAACTTCATTAATGTCAGCCCCAGAACCCGTTCATTATAAATGTAACAGGCTGTAAAACTAGATTTACCTCTTGGCTCTGGTTTCAAATGTATATTAGCTTCAAAGCTAGCTCAGATTTTCTCAGGTCCTCTTGAGGCTGTTAATAAGTATGTTAATAATATGTTAATAAATAGCGATATCAGAGAGAGAAAAAAATCAACAAAAAATTGAAAAGAATTTAAACTGCCATAAGTAATTGAAAGGATTGATGGTATAAGCGTCAAAGGCTAAAAACTTTAAAAAACACTGCTATTTCAAATGTATTATGTTGAAAGTTAGAGTCCATCTGGGACAGAAGCAGGAATCCATGTGGTGGTAGAGGAAGACATGCATTTAGTGTTTTGAAATGTGTGTGTACAGAGCCAAAAGTGCACACAATTACTAGGGGTCATTGTGTGAGTAGCAGGGATCCTGTAGAAGAAGGGCCCTGAACTTCTTTGTGATAAAGCTGGAGTCTTAGCACCGTGGCACAGATATTCAAGCACAGTGGAACAGTCAGGCAATGTTATAGCAAAGGTTTCATAAGCGTTTGTTAAAATCTTATATACTTTCTGTAAATGGAGCAGTAATTTGAAATTGGTATGGAAGAGAAGATTCATCGCAGTTTATTTCCCAATGTTGCAATTTCCCAGGCTCTCATTTTCTTTAAAGGATTATGAACAAGATAAGACGAAAAAGACATTCAAGGTCTAATTTTTCAAAAATACCAATAACTGAAATGACTTGGCATAGAGACAAATCTGTGATGTAGCCACAAAACTATGGCTCTGAAGAAAGCATTAGAAGATGGATGCAACTGCTATATATTATTTAGTGGTGTTAATACTATTGTACTGAAAGCAGAAAAAAGGACAGGTGCGAATGCTGTTGGTTGCAACAGTTTATTGTGCTGGCATACCGCAAAATCAACAGAAGACTAGCACCGGAACGAGCTGAAGCACACATTCTCTTGGTAGATTGTTTCTTTTCCTGTTTGAACTAATTACTTCATGTTAGATCACCAACATTGTTGGCATCTCCTCCTTAAGAGCGCAATATAGATTACCATGTCTGAAACATCACACGATTCTCCTTTGAGGATAGAACAATTTCTGAAATTGTAGTAAGTGGGATGGGGATGGGCAAAAGAGAGATGCAAAAAAAATCCCTTTATAAAGGAGCCTGTTGGAGAAAAACAGCAGAGATTCTCCAGAACTGTTTTTGCACATCTGTGGAAAGGCAGCTGTGGACAGTTGCCTGATTCATAAGGCAAGTAGGCTGATGGTGTTTTGGGCTCGTACTCGTTTTGCATATTAAGGACAAACGTAACAATTTGTCTTGATTCTCTCCCCTCCTCCCCCTGCCCTGGCCAATATCCCTGGGCTTATACTTTGGCCTGTCCTTGACCTTTCTATTCTGCTGTTAATGCCTGTCCCAACACCCTGCAGCAAGGACAAAACGTGGCATAAGTCCAACATGTTCTAACTTTTTTTTTTAAAGTAAGTTTTTCTTTTTTTTTTATTTTTCCTTATGAAGCACTTTTGTATGAAAGGATACCATATGGCTCTAGGTTAACAAATGCTTTATAGAAATACTGCTTCCTTTCCTGCTTAAATGAGTAAAGATTCCTATCAGCGTTTGTAAAGTGTTTCCCTATATATTAAGCATTGTATAAAAGCTAAAGTGGTTTTGGCCACCCTCCAGGCATTAGGAGAAACTCAATACTTGGTAGCTTCTAAAGGGAAAGAATTAAAATTAGCATCGTGCTTTCTTCTTATATATTAGGACATTTTTCTCATGCTTTGATTATTGGCTAAAGGATACTGTTCCCATCTCTGTCAAGAAAGGCTTCCTCCTACTTCATCCACCTACTCAAACTAAAGGGCATAAACTTCTTTATTTCAGAGATCTAATGGATTTAATGCTTTTCTCATTTTGGTAAATAATTTCCATGTTGTTTATAAGTCTTCTGCAATGAGCTATGCTTTGCATAATAAGTTAGGGAAAAAATGCAACATTCTTGTTTATTTGCTGAAACTCAAAAATTGAAATGTTCTTGGGGCTCAAAGTGCCTATGGAACATCTCCTCCAGCATTTTAAGTGATTTTAAGCATGTTGCATTGCCCACTGATGGGTTAATTTGTAAATGTTAACTAAGCAACTTGCCTCCTCTCAGATAGAATATATTCAAATACTTATGATGATACAGAATTATTCTGCCCTCAATATATAGGTTAGTATGATAGTGAGTATATATTTCAATTTCCAGTGTGATACCACGTTGTTTTTTATTACCCTTAATATCGCCTTGAAGTTTGGGTAGATTTTTACATTATACCTTGATCAGTTTACAAATCTAATGTTTGTAGGTGAACAGTTTTATGAATGTAGTTTAGCACTGTAATCTAGATGGTATTATTAGCAAATCTCATACAGAATATTCCTGTAATTGAAAATGCCTTTTAAATGCAAACATCTTCTGCTTGGATTTTATTTAATAAATGCATTTAATTTTAAAATTATTAAGAGTTTATGTGGGTCCCTGTGTTTTAGTATATGGAATATATTATCTTTTCCACCTGGTTTTCTGATACATCCCTTACTGTATATAGCAAATACGTTAAATTTCAACAGGTCTGTAATGGATATCTGAATATCTATGTTGTGTTTATTTCCAAAGGCTCCTGAAGATGTGTCTAGGTAACACACTCAAGCTGGCACTTCCAAAGCTATTTTGCAAGTCAGGGAACATCCCTCTCAAATATTTATTTCATGAAGTGATCATTTTGAATTGATAATTTAAAGAAATAAAAGGAGCAGCCACAGATAATTCATTATTGTTGTTGAGTTCAGAGATGAAGGACGAAATCAAATCAGACCGGTTTGGGCTGTAAAGTGAGAGACTCCCTGGATAGAAACACCGGGGCTTTCCTAGGGCGAGGAAAACAACCTTTCTTCTCTTAATAGAAGACATAATCTGCAAAGCAAGCTTTTGGGATTGAGTTTTTCTGGGAGACCAAAAACTACATTGGCATTAGATGAGTAAAATAAAGGATATATGAGGCTGAATTTGTGAGCTTAATGAAGTCGATTAGAACTGTTTGCTTTAACAAGGACAAGATTCACTCTAATTTTAAAAATAATTAACTATGCAAAATGTAATTAACAATGGATTCTAATTAGCTACTTGTGGAAATAGTGGCTTTAGTGTGACAGTTTTAAGCTGCTTCACCCTTTTTTTTTTCAGGTCTCTGTACTCTGAATTGCCTTTCAAACACCACCTCTGCAGTTGAGCTGTGTCAGCTGTACAATGTGCTGTGATTCACACAAGACTTTGCAAAGAAAAATTGCCACAGGAGAAGAACTTGTTGGAATTTTGGTGTAAGCAGTATTTGTCATTTAAAATATGGGTAAAAAAAGGCAGGGAGGGATTAACCTAATTCTCTTTAATGGAGGAACAATACAGTTTCCAAACTAGAACAGATATGTATCACTGCCCAGTAAAGGTAGGAGTGAAACCATCTTGGAAGTGTGGATGAATGCTAAGGATATGGATTGGAGCAGAGATATATTAGAGAAAAAGATGAGAAAGGAGAAGAAAGGTGCATCGAGACAGAAGATCTTGTTTCATTTTCCTGAGAAGGAATGAGGAAAGAGGGTTAGGATATTGATTACAAGAGGCTTGGGCTTTTGAACATGGAAGCTGCTGCTTTTGTTCTTCTGCTAACATAAATAATATTCAGTAGTAAAAATGACTAGTAGAAAGTGCCATTGTGCCTTTTTAGAAATACGGGTGTCTGGAGGAAAGAGAAGAATCCTCTCATGTCCTTACTTAGTCCTGTTTTCCCCCTATAGAAAGCACTGGTGCAGCATAATCACATATATATAGACCAATCTGAACTGATGGCATTTTTTGCAAATAATACAATAAAGAAATAATGGGCTTCATCATGAGCTTGTAATTGTATAAAACCGAAATTTTGGACAGCAGTTCAGTTCAGAGAATATTAAAATAAAAAAGGCTAATTGTAGAAGTTTATTGCTTTCTTGGGGAAAGCCTTCATCACTCAGAAGTAAGCCAGGAAATTCTTTGAGACCTGTTTTAAGCCCCAAGTGGACTGGATTTTGCATTTTATGGCTAATAATGCACAAAGGCTTCCAAACTCAGTGGGAGAGCTCAACACAAATGGCTCTTGAAAAAAAATTACAAACAATAAAGGCATTGTCTTGCAGTGAACAGTTGGACATTGCTCTTACAGAGATGGTTTTGTGTCTCATTCACATGCATAACAATTATTGATATTCACTAATGAGAGAAAAAAATGTGCCACATTCCACTTCTGTTATAACTAGAATGGATCCCCTAGAGCTCAATTCAAAAGAATCATTAATTAGGAAAGATTTCATGCTTATACCTAGGAGGCCTGCAGGCAAGACTAGATACTGTATTTATGTAAATATATACTTGCTTATTTTTGAGTTTTTGATTTAAAAAAAAAGTTCGTTCTTACCATTTACAGGTTCTTAAGGTTTTGGATTTAGTTACCTGAGAGTGCAGTTACTTAAAATTTTGAGACAGATCTTGTCTCAACTCACGACATTGTCACAAGAGAAATAAAAAGAAATATGGTGCTGCCCAGATTGTCAAAGATACTCCTCTTCTGTCTGCCTCTTCTGCTTTAGATTATTGCAACAATTTTGTTTTATCCAATTAGTGCCTGTTCTTCCCCATCTCTTTAGGCCTGTCTGACAGCACTACAAATTAACACTGCATGGAGGTGGGGGGAGGCTACCATTCATGCTACCAACCTTTTGTGGTTTACAGAGATCTCACATGCACCATCACTCTTCTTTTCCTCTACATCCTGCATCTCCACAGTGCCTCTTCTCTTGTAGGAGCCAGTGTGGCTTCTCTGCCACATTTACAACAAAAGAGAGGTCTCCTACCCAGAGCCAGACATTTTGAGAGCACTCTGTATTGTTTGTAGGAGTTCTAAGAGGTGGACTAGAAAATGTGACACCTTGGTTTTAGCGTGCCTTTCATTCTGATGTATTTTCTTTTTGCCTTAATCTCTAATAACAGTGATTCGACCATATGCCTAGAAGCAGATACATGTAAATGATTGACTTGGTCCACAGAAATAGATTTTTCCATGTTCAGCCATTTTTCTGGAGGAAGCAAGAGAGACGTGCAAGGGTTTTGGCAGACTTGCAGTGAAAGCAGAGAGCTGAAGTTCCACCTCACTAGTGGTTTGCCCCACACCTCCTGAGGATGTTGGTGTCTCTAAGGCAGGAACATCAGATCCACTTAATGATTGTCTTGGGTGTTAAGTAGGTTACTTTAGCAAAGCTGGGGCACAAAAGATGATGGCTAGAGAACTGATTGCAAGACCATATAACTCTGCTTTAAGAGGAAAATATGCATCAGAAAAGTGGAACATAAGGCTTGGAGTGGTCGGCTTGACCTTGTCTTCTGAAGTATGCCAGATGTGTACATCACCTTTATTACCTTGGTCATTCTGAAGAAAAACAACATTTCACTGAATTTCACTGAAATGGCTTGCCACTGTTATTTAAATAACATCAGAATAGCAGTTATTGAGGGATTTAATACTGCAAATACTATGTATAGAGACAAACTTCAGGTTCCAGAGTCTTTGAATTTTCTCATTATTTGCAAAAATAAAATTATTTTTAATAATGTTATCAAAGTACTTATTCATGTTGTACATATTTTTATAAATGAGAATGCTATTTGAGATTGCACCATACTATTACAGTACATTTCAAATGCAAACAAAAATTATTCATCAGAAATGAAATCTAAATCTGGAAACACAAAATAATCCTTAAATTCTTCAGAAATATCTCTAGTTTTGAATTTCCATGGTTACTGCACCCAAATAGGTTTTGATTTTTGTGGAAGCAAGTGCGTACCTGCTAATTGGGCCAGTGATTCAAATCTAAAAAGTTAGCTAGCTATGCACTCTTCAAATTATCCACATCAAGAGTGCCAGCCAAAGGCTATTGTCATTTGTTATTTAATAACAGTAAGAAAACTCTCTGAAATAAATGCAGATTGTCTAAGGTTATTCTTTTTGGAGAGCCAAACAAAAACTGGCAGTGAATGTTGCATATGCAAAGTATCTCACTTAAATCTGACTTGCAAATCACTTCAGTGAGCAGTAGGCACAAATCAGTGGGTGCTCTGCTTTCAACCAAGTTTTGCTAATTCCTTCTGGTTTGAGCCCCATACATTTCAAAGTGGTTTTTATTCCAACTCGGAATAACAATATGACTACTTTCATGGAATCATGGAATGGTTTGGATTGCAAAAATGCCTTAAAGATCATGGAGTTCCAACCTTCTGCCGTGTCTATCTTCCACTACATCAGGTTAGAAAAGGCCCATCCAACCTGGCTTTGAACACTTCCAGGGATGGGGCATCCACAGCTTCTCTCGGCAAGCTGTGCCAGTGTTATTTTCTTGTACTTCCAATCTAGCAGCTAAGAAGAGACTAAAATATTTCCCATTCTGGTGTGGTAGCTCTTGCTTAACTACGAACCAGTCAGAATAGACACAACATGATATGTATGACAAAACTTCCAGTTCCCTTATGTAAACTTAAAGTTTTTGACATGTAGGTCTTTGTGCAATCTTTTCAAGGGAAACCACTTTTCTTTTGAAGGTTAAAGTTTCAGGGAGCAACTTGACAAAATCAGATATTTCTATCTTGTTATGTAAATTTTCAGGCACTTCACAAATTTTGTACAGTGTTTTACTTGAAGTGACTATTGTATCTTGATCCAAGAGAGATCTGTGGAATGTGACAGGCTGAGTGCTTAGGTCATAGTTGCCACTTGCTACTTTGAAAATGAACCCAGGAGAACCAAATTAACTGTGTTTTATTACAGTGCTTCTTAAATAATAACAACTAATGTCATAAACCTTTGCCTAAATGCCAGCAAATGTCTCAGTTCTGGCATTCAGTCTGTGGCTTCATGTGGCCCAAAGCCAATCACTGTCCCATCTGAGAAGCCTTGCTCCTATTGTCCGAATTCCTTAGCCAATGGGGAGCTGTAGTGTAAGCATTGTGAGAAATGTTACTTTTGGTTAATTTTAATTTTCATACTACTAATATAGTTAATCATTCTCAATAGACTTATGCTGACACATGATTATTTGCCTCAGTGCAGTTTCTCTACAACTATCATCTGAAAGGAGTACGTAGGGAGGTGGGGGTTGGTATCTTTGCACAAGTAGCAGGCATCAGGACAAGAAGTTGCGCTGGGGGACGTTTAGGTTGGATATTAGGAAAAATTTCTTCACGGAGAGGCGTGTCAAGCATCAGCACAAGCTGCCCAGGGAAGTGGTGGAATCACCACCCCTGGAGGTATTTAAAAGGTGGAGATGTGGTGTGTAGGGACATGGTTTAGTAGTGGCTTTGGCCATACATGGTTGGTGTTTGGACTCTTAAGACCTTAAAGGTCCCTTCCAATCTAAAGGACTCTATGATTCTCACCAGGGCCACCAGCAGCTACTTTACCTCCAGACTCCCCTCGGTGCCAGCTGCCCGCCAGCTCCGCATTTCTCCCCCGGCATCCTCCTTCCCTTGAGTGTAGCGGCATCGTTTACCCCGTTTCCAGCCTCGACCCCTTTCTGCCATTTTGTGTGCCTCTGAACTACTTATTATTGATCCTTCTGAAACACTTAAAACTCTACAGATGTTCCCTAAAGTGATTTAAAAAAAAACCCCAAAACCGCACCCAAACCATCTTTTGCATCCTATCTAAAAGGTGACTTTGTTTTTTGCTATTATCGGACCAATTTCAGACACGCTCGTCAGAACAACCCACCTCCCCCGCACCGACCCCCCACTCCGGCCCGGCCCGCCTAGCCCACCCCCAGCACCTTCGCCGCCCGCTCCGGGACAGGATGTCCCGCCTATCCTGCCTTCCCCGCCCTTTCTGATTGGCTCAGAGATTTGCTGGCGTACTGGGGGCCGGGCCTCCGATTGGCCGCGTTTCCACTGTCTCCAGTACCGAGGGAAGGAGTGAGGGAGGGAGGGGCCTGCGAGCGGCTCTGCCGGCGGAGGCGGGGAGGGAGGGGGTGGGAGGGGAGGACGAGGGAAGGAGGGGCGAGGATTACCGGGGGCCGGAGCGGGCGGCGGTAGACCGAGGCGAGGAGCCGCCGCCGCCGCTACCACCACCACCGCCGTCGTCATCATCATCATCGTCGCGGCCGGCCGGTGAGTGCGAGGGAGGCTGGCGCGCGCCTCGGCGGCTCCATCTGGCTCCGGAATGGGGGGGGGGGCGGGGGGGGGGCAGCGCCCCC
>BJBW01000358.1:189114-218770 GCA_004320125.1 Scolopax mira | reverse complement strand
CCCCCCCCCCCCCCCCCCCCCCCCCCCCCCCCCGCGCCTTCTCCCCCGGTTTGGAGCCGCGGCTGGTGGCCGTAACGGGCGGTGACAGCGGGCCGTGAGGGAAGGAGATGCTCCGGAGGGGGGGGGGGGGGGGTCGTTCGGCGAGGGGTAGCCCCCGGGCCTGGGCTGCCGCCTGGCAGGGGGATGGCGAGGGGTGAGGTGTATGTGTGGGGGTGACCCTGATAATCGCTTTATGTTGGCCTGCGGCTTGCGTAATCTGCGATCAATTATTTATTTCATGCACCACTTATGGGGCGGGGGGGGGGGGGGGCAGCGTTAGGCCGCTGGTGTGGCTCAGTGCAGCAGGAGGGAGGCTTCCTTCCACCAGAGCGTTACAGGGAAGGGAAGAGAAGCAAGGTTTTTTGGAGGGGGTTCAAACAGTGTTGCTCATGCGAGAGCCTCTCCCCATGCGATTTCGGGGGATGTGAATGAGGGAGGTCCTTCTTCACGATAAATTCTTAAAGCTCAAGTGGAAGCCATCCTAGTCTTAACAAAAATAATCTCCTGTGGTTTATTTTATGTGGTAGATTGTTATTTTTCTCCATCTGTGGCAGGTTGGGCTGCTCAGCCAGCCTGGAGAGAAGGCTGGAGAAGGAAAGATGTCTTCTGAATCTTTTTGTCTGGCTGCTCAAGCTAGGTTTGACTCCAAATGGTTGAAGACAGACTTACAGGTAAGGAGTTGGATAGTTGTACTGCATCGTGACCTTTCAGGTGCAGATCAAGGATGCTTTCAGTCTGAATGGCTCACAAACAAGACTGCAGCATTGCTCTTGAGATAGATGTATAGGATTTTTGAATATGCTGATTTAAAACTGATCTTGAAGAAACACTGACTTATTTTGAGCTGCAGATAGATCTGTATTGTCAGTACAGTCCCTTCTGCTTAGAAACAAGCTGGACCACATACGTATGTTATCTCTGCAGAGTGTCAGAGCACACAGCTGAGTATGCAGCATTACTGCTAGAACTATAAAGCCTTTATTTACACTGTTGCTAAACTTCTTGCCTCCATATGAGCTAGCAGCTTTAACACATAAGAGAACTGAAGTGAAATGCGATGGAAATCTAATTTATATTTTGAAAAATCCAGATTGGTGGTAGTTGCTTGTATAACTAGTATAGGCTTCATTACATTTTGTTTTTTTTTGAAGGAAGTTAATTATTTGTCAGAGATACGTGGTTGAAATGGAACTGGTCTTTGTTGAAATGCGTTGGTGTTTGGTGAAAGTTTTCTTTTGTCTTCGAAGATAATGTTAGTTTATAAAAGTTGCATTATGCAGGGGCGAGGATATTATCATGTTTTTCCATGTTTTCAGGTTTGAAAGCTAGGCAGAAAATATAGAGAAGTAGAGTGGTTTGGGTCAGTTATGTTTGTTTCAGATGAAATGGGTAACTAGAGTAAGTCCCTGTTCTGTCTGTAGTCTTCCTTTCCTCAAACATTGCATATAAATACCTTACTTTGAATAATCTTTACAATTTCCTGCTCAAAACACTGAAGTTCTTGTTGCGGTGGGCCAGCCAGTGTTATTTCTTGGTTACAGATTAATAATAGCAATAATAAATTTAAAAACTTGTGTCTTGAGTGACTTTACCCCAGATTACATGCTGATAGTCTGAATGGTTGAGTTCAGCCCTTGTTGTGGTTTTTCCCCATGTGGTTGTGATTCAAAGGAGCTTTTCTTCAGTATTTTACATCAAACAAGCTAAATTGGAATCAGAAGTGACAGATACAGCCTTAGAGGTTACATTATTTAGTAGGTCTTGTATATAAATACTATAAAATGACAGGGCTTGCTCTTTATTTGCCTAGATTTGTTCTGTTTTCAACTTTTGTTCTTACCAAAGTAAAAGTTAAGATCCAAAGTTAGATATTTTGGCTAATGTGGTAAATTAACATAGTAGAAAAGTGTTTGAAGATAAGCATATTAAGAAATACAGATTTTTTTGTGTGTGTGTTTCCTGGAACCTGGGTTCTAGATTATAAATGTATTGCTTCAACGATTGTAGAATAGAGGAAAATTTTAGTTGAAAAAGTGTCAATTTGTGTAACAGCTGCTGAGTATGCATTGCCTGCTTTTTTTTTGTATTGTATAGGGTGAAAAATGTGACTGTTCATGTGTTTTCCTCTTATTTGTAGTGCCTTTTTTTCTATATCCCTTTTTTCTGTTTATATAAACTTCTGACAAGAGAGTTTCAGTTGCCATCCAAACTCTAAGGATTATTTTCATCTGTGTGTGTATAAATGCAATGAAATATTTGTGCTTTATGATACTGTTGGGTAGTTTATGTGTTGTAATAATTCCTTTTAATAATAAAAATTTCAATTTGTAACAACTTTCTATGAATAAGCTCTCTTATAAATAAGAGTTCTTTGACTCTAATTGCCAGGGTACTCTCTTTGTTTTCCTCCAATCATGCTGTAGTCAAAATAATGAGATTAATGAAAGAAGAGAACAGTAATCATTTGTGATCTGTTGGACGCAAACATCACTTCTCTGGAATCTGAAGGCTAACCAGGCCTCCTGGGTATAATATAATTTTCTTATTAGATTTTAGGTATTATCCAGGTCCTCATCACAAAGCTGTATCTGGATGTGTGTGTTCAGTATCTTAAAAAATGTGCATGTGATTCTTGTATTGCTCAATGGCAGATGTCTTCTGTCAAGCAAAGGGATTTTGGACTCTCTTTCTATTGAGTGTTTGACTATTTTAACTACTGGTAGACTAGCATGATCTAGCTGTGTGTAAAATTTCTTTATAGGTCTAAGTCCTGTCTCTTAATCCTTCAAGAGTGTACTGAACATGCTGACTTCCTACTATGTGTGGTTTTTTTTTTTTTTTTTTTGTTACCGATGAGCTGTAGAAGGAGCTTACAGGTGTTCAAGACACTGTCAACAGGAATGGAAAATATGAGCATAGTACCTAGGAGAGTATACTAATTTATGTAAATTAATCAAGCTGACAAATTATTGTTTGGAACTAGACCCTGAAACTCTTATCTTTGCAGCTAAAATTTTAATTTTTCACTGTACATCAGTCCAAGAATGGGTAGATGAAAGTTCCTGGAGAAACAGAATTATATCAGGGAATTCTTACCTTAGGGGACATAGGGAGATTGATTAGTTTTTTAAAATGAGCCTTGTTTGTTTGTTTGTTTTAAATGAAGTTTTTTGCTGCTGCAAAATTTGGGGAGTGTAGCTAGAATCAAAAAGTAAATGTTTTATTTGGTGGGCTAACAGTCTCCAAAGTCTGATTTGTTTGGGTTTGTTATTTTTTTTGTGTGTGTGTGTGTGTCACTGTTGCCAGAAAGTTTGCTCTTTAGACTTGATAGCTGTAGCAGTTACCGTGGATTAAGGCAGTGAAATCGTTCTGAAAATCGTGGGATTCTTATTTTGCTTTAGCTTAAGACGATGTTGCATTAATAATGTAATATATAATATTATAATACTATGTGCATTAACAACTCTATAGTGGTATTAATATAATAAGAATGACACGTGGATTTTACTATAGATTGTGTTTAATTACCTGTGTGTGTCTCTGTTCCAGCTGGCATCTAGGCCAAATTTAAATGTTTTTACTCATTTTTGGGATGTTACTGTTAAGAGACAAAGCATACTTTACATACTTTTACAAAGCAAACGTAGCATACTATTATTGTTCTTAAGAGACTATCAAAGACACAAACCCTTTTGTAATACCAGTGAGTCTCTAGCCTGCAGGATTAACTGGTGAAATGTTAATGGAACTGTATCTTGACAATATATATCTTTTTTTTGTCATACAAATTTATCTGAAACTAATCAATATTATTATTGAAAGGCGAAATGCTCTACAAAGACCCGAGTGCACCTCATAACTATTCCATGTCTTTTTACTAATTTTATAATTGGTTGACCTCTTACTATATGATTTATAGTTGCTAGTATAGTTTTGAACTGATTATAGATACTTTTTTGATTAAAAATCTAAATTTCCTGGTGCAGCAAAATTGAGATAGTCTGTGTTGTCTGAAAAAACACAAATTGTTATAACAGGTTAAAAATTAGGATAGCTCAGCTCAACATGAGGTAACATCAGTAGTAAAATATGAGAAGATATCACATATATCACTAAAGTGTGGATAACATGACCATTAATAAAATAAACCTATGAAGTTATAAAACAGGTGGGTTTTAGTACAGGTCACTTTCGTGGGTCATGATTAGTTTAGTTGCTAGAAAGGTTGCCTGTCACTTAAATTTCCAATTTATTTTTCTAGACTTAGATTAATACATTTAAAATGAACTACCTATTTATGTCTCTTACTAGTAGAAGTCATCACATTCATAGCAAAATCTGTGTAATGGGAGATTGTGATTTAGTGGCCATTTCTAAGGAAGATATTCTTTTTTAAAAAAGGAAACTATGAAAAATATACAAATTTACTTAAACCTAGATACCTAGTTTGCTGAATCAAAGTATGCTTAAAATATTTCCAATTAAATAGGTGTACCGTTCTACTAATATAGAACCTTATGCAGAGAACTTTAATTAGTGGTGGCTGAATAACAACAACAACAAAAAAACCAAACCAAAAAAACCCAACAAACCAGAATTACTGTCAGCTAATGGGATACATGTGCATGTTCGAATGGTCTTTATTAGTTGTCTTATTCTGGATCCTGCGGAGAACTATTGTGCTTAGTAGCAAGGGTTACAAGTGAAAAACTTCCATTTTCCTGAAGTGTGAAAAAAGAATGGGCAACAGTCAAGGAGCGAGAGCTGTCCACAAGAGCAATATGATGCCTTTTCATCAGTTTTCATTGAGTTTGTGGTTGGCAGACTATTTCTGTCATCTTTTGCCACAGAGAGGAGAGTGAGTTCTTTAAAATGAAACAGCCACCTGTAAGAGTTGCATTAGTCTGAAACCTTTTAACTTTCCATTCAAAGTTAAATTTGGCATTTTGATTTTCATGAAAATGCCACTCTTCTGGCCTTTGCTTGTAAGAAGATAATGTAAACAATGTCTTTGTTAGTGAAAGTTCCTTTCTCTATTTTGTTGATTTCCCGTTAATTTCCTTCTTAGTTTTGGTTTTCTGATGCAAAAAGGAAGGGTTTATGTGGAAGTTCATATAGAAAACTGCAAATGAGAAATACATTTTTAAAGGGAGGTTTGCAATAGGCTTTTAGGGTGTGTGTTTTTTTTTTTTTTAATTCTTTTAAAACAATGAAGTAATGCTGTCCTTCCAAAATAAGGGATTTCCAGAGGGAGGGGTAAGAAGGTAAGAACTGTATGTGGAGTGATAGGTAGAGAAAGTACATTAATGTTTTTTCAAATATTTGGGCTGAAACAGAACGACTGTTCTGCAAATGGAGAAAGTTGGAGAATTTGTCCTCTTAAGTTTGAGGAAATTGCATAGTTTTTCTTTGCATATGACCATTAACTGTTAATAAACCTCTGGAAGACTGTTATTATGGGCACATTTCTAGTTTAACTCCTAGTTTGTTGAAGTAGTGTGGAGCTGCTGAACTTTCCTGTCTCTGCTATGGAAGGTTTAGAGCAGTATGTTTAGATCTAATGATGTTTCACTGTGCTTTGCATAGGTGTGATAAGCAGCTGTGCTTTCAGGGCATGCTTCAGCAGGGAAGGAAGGAAGGAAGCTCGAGCAAAATACTGAAGAAGACGACAATGGAAAAGGAAATAACAATTGAATGGATTCAAAAAAAACCCCAAACAACAGAGAGACTTGGGAAAGGACTTACTCTTCTGTCTGTTCTGTGACTTTCTTCAGTGATGCTGAGCTGAAAAAAATAATTCTTGGTTTTTAATCTCTTCGTAAAGAAAAATGTTTGGTTTTCTTGTGTGTGTGTTGTTTTTTATTTAAAAAAAAGTAGCCTTTAAAATGCAGCCAATGGCTAATGCCGAAGAAATTGAGTGAAAGAACAGATTCCTTCCTCCTCCACCCCACTGGCAATTCTGAGGCAAAGATTATTTAAGTGGCTTATATTCTAAATCCACATTGATGTTTTGTGATTATGAAGACACTGTCTGGAGTTTCCAGTGCAGTTATGTAATTGGGAATCATACCTGAATTAATCCTTGTCCTTTTGTGTCACTTTCTTTTCCTGGCGTTGTTTTTCTTGAGGTCGAATTAACTTTTACAGATGCTTCTATGGTTTCTGCTGGAAAGTTTATGAAACCACATCAAGAACATGATCTGCTGTACCACATGGAGTACGTTTGTCTGACTTACACAGTTGACTTTAGAACAAAATCACAGCTGCTGAGTATTCTTAAAATAACTTACTAAAAGAAAAATTGTAGTGGTGCTTTGAGAATTCTCAGAAGCTTATCCAGTTATGATTGCAAGATTTAATTTTCTTGAACTACAAGGAAATGTTAACACCAGTGGTTTATTCTCTTAAGAGTTGATGGGGATGGATGGGAATTTCACTGCCAGTGTTGGAGAATGGCAACAGCATATGCCAGCAACCAACCTAGATATCCCTTTGACTTAACAAGTATGGTACCAGACAGAATAAATTACAGTTTAACTGCGCATATAAGATTAGCAAAAGATTAGAGTGGGGGCTGCCTAGTTTAGAGTAGAGGTTCACTTTGAAGTGTGCTTAGGCCTTTGCTTTTTTGGTGTGGGATAAATGAGGCCTTGAAATTTGTTCTGACCAGAGTTCTGTCTCAGCATACGGATGTGCTGATAGACTCCTTGATAATGACTAAATGCAAGAAGTGGAGGAAAATAAGAAAGCAATATGCACTTGTGCTGGCCAAGATAGTCTTAACACTCTAAAAAGGAAGAAAAGCAGGATTGTGTAGTCAAAGCAGATATTTGATTTTTCTGCCATACAGTTGACTTAATGTTATCTTCAGCCACTAGTTTCACAGAATCATGACTAGTTGAGGTTGCAAGGGACCTCTGGATGTGATCTTGTCCAATTCAAGTGCTCAGACAGGGCTGCGTAAAAACAGTTTCTCAGGCCGTGTCCAAATGGCTTATGAATATCTCCAAGGATGGAGGCTCCATAACGTGCATGTGCTTGGTCACCCCCGCAGTGAAAAAGTGTTTCCTGATGTTCAGAGGCAACCTCCTGTGTTCCATTTTTTTCTCATTGCCTCTGGTCCTGTCAGTGGGCATCACTGAGCAGAGCCTGGCTACATCTTCTTTACACCTTCCCTTCAGGTATTATATGCATTGATGGGTGTCCTGGTGTGGGGTGAAGCAGAGCCAGCTTTCTGTTCCGTGAAAGAAGGTCTTTTTTATCCTTCTTGCTGTGACAACCAGAGTCATCTCACCTGACCTGATTTAACCCATGTTTGCACCTGTGGGGAGGGGTGGGCAGGTCAGGCGACCCAAACTGACCAATAGGTTGTTCCATCCCATCTACCATGCTCACTTATAAAAACTGAGGGGTCAAAGGGGTGAGGATGGATGCTTCTTGAATAAGCATCTCTTTCTTTGATAACTGATGCCCGAGGAAGACCCTGTCAGTTTGTCTACCTTCAATCCCCATTGACATGTTCCTGAATCCAGTTCCTGTTTGTCACTGAGACCAGTCTGGAACTTTCCCAGTGCCTGCCAGTGACATTTCCCTGGGAGCTTAATACAGTTGTATATATCTCTATATATATTGTATCTGTTTCATTATTTCCTTTTTAATTTATTATTAATATTTCATTAAATTTGTTTTTTTTTCCTAAACTCCTAACTCTCTTTGTTATTCCATATGTGGCCTCACCAGTGCTGAGGGGAAGGATCACCTCCTTCAGCCTGCTGGCAACACCTCTCCTAACTGAGCCCAGAACACCCATTAACCTTCTTCATGGCAAGGGCACAATGGTGATTCATGTTGAACTTGGTGTGCACCAGGACTCCCAGGTTCTTTTCTGCCAAGCTGCTTTCCAGCTGGGTTACCCCCAGCATGTACTGGTGCCTGGTTGCACTTCCCCTTGTTGAACTTCATCGGGTTCCTGTCAGCCCATTTCTCCAGCCTATTGAGGTCCCTCTGGGTAGCAGCATGACCCTCTGTCATATCAGTCACTGTCCCATTTCTGTTGGTTGAGTGAAGTACTTTTCTTGGGGTTAAGAACTTTGGGATCATGAAAATAAAATTGCTTGAACAGTTTAGCACTTAAATGAAAGAAAAGTCTGAGGGTGTTTTTTTGCTATCATAGTGTCAATTCACTGTTTAATCTATCTTCTGAATGTCAAGTAGATTAATAGTGGACTTGTTACAGTTTGAATTGAATTGCCCTCAGTTAAGAGGGATGAATTGGTTGTAAATTCTGTTTCTTAATTGTCCATTCAGTTGGCTGGTTTGATTATTGCTACAAAAATGTCCTGTGTGCCTTTACTTTCAAACATTTCTCCTTTTCTCCCTCCCCCAACACGTACACCACTGGCAAAATGTTAACTGCAACCAGGATAAAAGCAAAATTGTTTATCTGAAGGCTGCTTATGGTGTAAGCTTCCACACGAGATACTTGTTAGAAGGAGGGGGAACTTTCTGGCCTATAATCTTGGTGGTTGCTCTATCTTTATGCAACATACCAAGAAAATGACTCTGATAAGAATTTTAACACCAAACCCAAGGCAGAAAAAATTTTGTTTACTTTTTCAGTGTTTAGTTCCTTGAAAGACTTGGGTGAACTTTGTGTCATGTGAAAGGATTAGAGGTTAAAATGGAGAAAACAGTTCTTGATTCTCTTTACAGCAATGCTTACAAAGGCAGTAAGTTTTCTAAAATTAAACAATACTGTATTATGAAGAGCCTTGAATTCAAAGCCTTTAGATTGTAAGCTTAAGGACTGTGAGACTACTTTTTCATATCAAGGTGATATGAGAATGGAAAATAAAATTTATAAAAAGACAATTTAACAGACAAAAATCTGAACTTTGTGAAAACCATAATTTATTATGCAACCCATCTGGATGGTTGCCTTACTCACTGTTTTCCAAGCTTATGCTTTACCATAGGTTGGCATTCAGCAGGTGAAAGCTTAAAAAAAAATCATCTATGACATAGGAGCCCAAAATAGTGACAGTTGTGTTTAGCTATTTTTTTTTCAAGAAAAAAATTGTGAAAAATAAATTCCTTAAGTGCCCCACTGAAATACCTGATCACATCTGATGAAGGAGAAACTGAATGCTGTTTATCTTTGAAATATTAATATACTGGGAACAATGCAAGGAATTCAGTTAATGGTGTGTAGTAGATTATGTTTTTCATTGTTGAAATGCAACTTCAGAGTATTACAATTTTTGAAAAAAAATAAGCCAAATGTAAAACTTCTAGCAAAACAAAGAATCTTTGGAAAAGCTTTATGTGCTGTCAAGCCCTGAAAAACAGGGGCTGTACCTTTCAGTAAAGCATAGTCGCAGTGAAATTCTGGTGCTGCACCACTAATAAATTGCAGATAACATTGAATAACGTCTAGCTCATGCTGTGTGATTCTCTTTCTTCTTTTTCCCCTGAGATCAGGAGATAGCAAGTGAAAAATACATACTACATGTCGGCTCATATTTTATGCTGAAAGAAAAATGATTGAAATGAGTGATCTGTGTTGGAGTGAATTTCTGAAGCATGCCATTTGAAGTCAAGAAACTATTATAGTGTGTTACAGTGGTGCCAATACATGTAACTTGTCTTTAATTCTTCATGTGAACGGAGATTAGCTAGATCAGCAAAAGGCTTCCCTGCTGGTGGTTCTGACTCTTAAAACCTGCAACCTTTAATCATTAAAATATCGTTAGGAAATAGATCACAATAAAGTATAAGCAGACTTCAGTGTATAAGGGTAAAGATTTCCCAGCAGTTGTGTAAGTAACATCCTTGTGTTACTCCTCAGTCAGAACACTTTGGATTTGAATGCTAGTTACATAACACAAAGATGCTTCTGAATAAGCCTTCAGCAGCTGGTTTTTTTTTTTTTTTTAATTATTTTTTTATAAATGTCTCCACTGTGCCCCTTTGGTATGCTAAAGGTATTCTGTTTTTCAATTACATGCAATCCCCTCCTCCCTTACGCTATAGGGTTGCAAATTACGGCCTGGTTATTACGGAATTCTCTTGGGGAATCTGACACCTGTTATGCAGCATTTTATAAAGCAGAGAACAGCATCAGTTGAAGACAAGTTATCCTGGTTGTTAGGATCCTGCAAGGAAGATCCAAATTGATAAATCATTAGGAGACTCGTGTTACAGCGGGCACTTTCATGAGCGCTTCCAGCTAGCACAGCCCTGCCACTTGTTCTATTGCAAGAATTTGTCCTGTTGCCAGCAGTAGTGTATTGGGAACTGACCTGCGGTGAGGCAGCCCCTCGCTTTTTCCCCCAGGCACAGCTGGTTTTAGTCTTGATGGGTTCCATAATCTGCTTCAGCAGTTGCCCAGGCATTGGTCTGCACGGGGGAGGAGGCCTGGTAGCAGCTGGAAGAAGGAGGGAGGGCTGTGAGAGGTGCTTTGCACTGCAGGGCCGGTTTCAACTGGATAAATACGTTTATGAATCTGTGCCTTGGAAGTCATGTGTTTTGGTTGAGTGCCCAGCTCTTTGGTTGCTGGTTTGGAGAAGGGACTGTAGTGACTTCCTTCAAGATTCCCCGTTGTGTGACTTTATGCAGTTTGGCTTTGTTTGGATAGCTTTTTGTGAAGGCCAAAAGGATACCCTACCCCATGATCCCTGGATAATTGCGTGGTGTCATCTTGAATATGTGAATAGTTCTGAGGTGATCAAACCATGCTTTTGGTGTATTTAAATACAATGTATTTAAATGTAATCCATACTTCTTGTATTTGAGCCTATTTAAAAGTTACTGCTTTGAGCTTTTAGTCTGAAAATACCGTAGCTAATCCTGAAAAGATCCTGAGGATCACTGAAATCCCAATCATACACACACACACTGTGAATGTACCAGTGAAGTGATACACGTGTGTTCTTTCTTCAGGAACAAAATATAAAATCTGTGGTTAATGTAAATGTGTAAAAATGTATTATTTTTAACAGCTTGCTTTTACAAGAGATGGACTATGCGGCTTGTGGAATGAAATGGTAAAAGATGGAGAGATTGTATATCCTGGAACAGAGTTAACACAAAGTGGTGAACTACCTCCAAGAAAAGGTATGAATTTTAAATTTTTTTTTTTTTGTTCACTTTTTTTCACCTTGATGTTGAAAATGGAATTGAGATTTCATATTGTGACAAAACTTTGGTTTACTGTCACCTGCCTATACAATTTGCAGGTGTTCATGTTTTGAATTAACTGTAATTGAAGCTGATTTCTTAGAAGCATACAGAAAGGTAATGTTTTAAGCCTTCGTTTGAAGGCTTAAATCTATTCTAGCCTTTTGAAATTAAACTTCATAAGTAGGCATGTTATTATGAGAGAGGTTTGGCAGTGTCCTTTTGTTTGGTATGCTCGGTCTGTTTACAGCTGAAGTCTCTGCTTAAAGGAAGTGGCCTGAGGAATGGGGCAAAGCTGATGCTGCTATTTCTAATTTTGTTTAAAATCTTCATAAAGTGACTAAAGGTCAGCTAAAAAACTGTCCGCAATCTGACTGAGTAATGTAGTGTTGATCTTTTTTTCCTTTTTTTTTTTTTGCCTTCTAGTGTACTTGAAAGCAGTTAAAACACTATTAATCCTACAAATGGTAGAGTAGCACATCTATTAAAGAGATTATTTTGGTTGAGGTAGATTTTGTTTTGTGATGAATTTTTCAAAAAATTGAGTGATTCTGCAATTGCCCTTTTTTTTTCTGCTGATTGTGGTGCTCCTTTGACTTCTTATTGAACAGAAAACTAACTGGGTCAAAAAAGGAAAAGGTTTATGTTGCCTAATCTGCCTGAAATAGGTTCACCCATTCATTTGAAATGGTCAGATATGTTTTGTCAGTAACTCATGTGACCTGAAAATAAATGAGGAGCTCTCGGGAGAAGGGTGGAACTACTGCCTTTGTTAGCAGTGAACTATTATTTCAGCTTTTGTTACTATCTGTACTGTACTGTTCAATAGATGTCGTATTTCAAACCAGTAATGCTTGATTCCATATGGAGAGAATATTTTTTAGTACCTATGATTTGTTTCCTTTAAAAAAGGTGGGGGGTAAGAAAAAAAAAGTCTTTGACTAGAGGAAGTTATTTCTACAAGAAAAAGGAGAAGGGGGTAAGAAAAACAAAAGCCTTTTTGACTAGAGGAAGCTATTTCTACAGGAAAGAAGTTAAAATAATTGGTTTATGAAAGGAGAGGGAGTTATACGTAACTTTTTATCGTGAGTATAAGCTTCCTAGCCTGTGGGTGGCTGTGTGCTTTGGTAAGGACTAGAATTGTGCTCCTAACTGTTTCAGAGCTAGAAAACTTTTTTGTCCTTCTGATGCTCACCCTGTTTAATATTATTGTTGACACTGGATGAAAATACAACTGATCTTATCAGAACGCTACTATAGCAGCTGGTCATGAAATAAGCAGAGATAGTGTAATACTTTTTTTTTTCTTAGGATTGACTAGTTTAATGCATATTAATAAAAGACATAAAGTTGATACAGCGGAAGGTTATCCCCTAAATGAACCATGTGAAATGATTTCCTGTTTACTGACAACTCATGGTAGAAGTGTTGTGACAGTTCAATATACTCTGCTGTCAGGTAGCAAAAAGATAACAAGCAGACAATATATTAAAGTAAATACCTGTTTTACAAATGAAATTGATGCAGTTTCCTCTTTTTGTGCCAGATACTTACACACTGTTTTTAGAATTGTACCTGTGCTGGTCTTGACAGAAAACTGTTCTTCCAGTATCCTTATAGCTAAGTAGCCACAAAGAATGGGGACTTTTGTTATGGTGCTGTAGTGCTTTCAGTGAATCTGGGAAAGCTTATAGAAGGATGTCAAGTATAATTGCTATTTGTTTTCAGGTGAATCATTGAAATGTCAATTAGGAAAATGCAAGCTGTCAGTTGTGATCCAAAATGTAGACAGCAGTATAAAAACTGGAAGTGCTAAGCAAGTCAGTCATCTGTGACTTCACACGGTCATCCATGCTTGGGACACCTATTCTGAATAACGATGGTTTTTTTAAATGAAGTTTTAATAATGAAGTTTTTTTTTTAAATGTTGAGTGTATGTATGTACATGTCACTTGCAAGGATCAAAAAGGTATATAAAGCGTTAAAGGCTGTAGGATACCGTTACCTAAAAATACAGAAATTCTGAGAGCTTACTGTGGAAAGAAGGCATTTATTTTACCTTAAAATGTCAGTGGTCCAGTCTGTGATGAGGCTTTCAAAAGCTTTCTTATATCTATGTGTGAGATGTTTTTTTCTTTTTTAAACAAGACTGCCCCTTATTGTTTCCAGTACTGTGTCTTGGTGGGCTGACCTTAGCCATCTGCCCAGCCAGCTGCTTGCTCACTGCCCCTCCTTAGTCACAGAGGAAGAAAATAAAATGGAAAATCTTGTGGGTTGAGACCACTTACGGATTCTTGTCATGGGCAAAACAGACTTGAGTTGGGGAAAATTTATTTAGTGTATTGCCAATTAAGATAGAGTTGGAGGGTAACAAAGAAAAATTTAAACAACACTTTCCCCTAACCATTCCTTTGCAGGCTCAGTGTCACTCTTTTTATCCTGACTTTTCTAGCTGCTCACCCCAGTGGCACAGGAGGATAGGGAATGGGGTTGCGGTCAGTCCGTAACAATTAATTGCTGCTGCTCCTTCTTCCTCATGCCCCTGATCCAGCATGGGATCCCTCCCATGGCCTGCAGTCCTTCATGAACTGCTCCAGCATGGTCTTCTCCATGGGCTGCAGAATACCCGCCCTGCTGTGGTCCTCTCTGCCCACCTCAGGGAATTACCTGCTTCACCACAATCTCTTCTGTGGGTTGCAGGGGAGTATCTGCTCTGGTGCATGGAACACCTGCTCCTTGCTTATTCTGTGATCTTGGTGTTAATATGCTGTTCCTCATTCTCTTTCTCCCCAGCTCCTCCTCTGCCTGCCTGTCATTTTTGCCCTTTCTTACATGAGGTGCTGCCATTTTCACTGAGGGGCTCAGCTGTGCCCTGTGGTAGGTGCGTTGGGATCGCTGTGTCTGACATGGGGTAGCCAGGGCCTGTCCTCACATAGAGGCCACCCAGCAGGTCTGCCCTGCTGCCCACACCAGAACCTGACCATCTACACCCAATATATGCATACGATAGGTATAAATAACAAATGGATGCAGAGATACTTTCTAAAGTGAGCATTATGTGAGTTTCTTAGTGCTTTTCTTCCTTTTACCAAATTCTTTGACTAGCGGCATGTTCAATGTGTTAGAGAAAGAATAGAGTTCTTCTAATATTTTGAATTGGATGTCCTATGATTTTGAGATTTCTGAAATATCATAGGATTGTTTGAGTTGGAAGGGACCTTAAAGGTAATAGAGTTCCAACCCCCCTGCCATGGGCAGGGACACCTCCCATTAGAGCAGGTTGCTCAAAGCCCCATCCAGCCTGGCCTTGAACAATTCCAGGGATGGGGCATCTACAGCTTCTCTGGGCAACCTGTTCCAGTGCCTCACCACCCTCACAGTAAAGAATGTCTTTCTGTTATCTAATCTAAATCTCCCCTCTTCCAATTTAAAACTGTTGTCCCTTGTCCTGTCACTACACTTCCTCGTAAACAGTCCCTCTCTGGCTCTCCTATAGGCTCTCTTCAGATATTGAAAGGCTGTTATAAGGTCTCCCCAGAGCCTTCTCTTCTCCAGGCTGAACAACAGCTCTCTCAGCCTGTCTTCATAGGAGAGGTGCTCCATCCCTCTGATCTTTGTGGCCCTCTCCTGTGTTGAGGACTCCAAATCTGGACACGGTACTCCAGGTGGGGTCTCACGAGTGCAGAGTAGAGGGGTAGAGACCTGCTGGCCACACTTCTCTTGATGCAGCCCAGGAAGCAGTTGGCTCTCTGGGCTGCCAGTGCACATTGCTGGCTCATGTTGAGCTTCTCATCTACAAGCACTCCCAAGTCTTTCTCCTCAGGGCTGCTTTCCATCCGCTTTCCAGCCATTTTCTGTCCAACCTGTATTTGTGCCTGGAATTGCCACGTCCCAGGTACAGGACCCTGCACTTGGCTTGGTTGAACTTCATGCAATTTGCACGAGCCCACCTCTCCAGCCTGTCCAGATCCCTCTGGATGGCAGGCCTTCCCCCCAGTGTGTCATCTGCGCTACTGAGCTTGGTGTTGTCAGCAAACTTGCTGAGGGTGTACTCTATCCCACTGTCCATGTCACTGACAAAGATATTAAATAGCACTGGTCCCATTACGACCCCCTGAGGAACACCGCTCATCACTGGCCACCAATTGGACATTGAGCCGTTGACCGAATCCATGACTTTCCAATTTTGAGGCCAGGATGTCATGCAGAACAGTGCTTTGCATAAGTCCAGGTAGATGGCATCAGTTGCTCTGCCCTTATCTACCAGATCTGTGGCAGTATCATAAAAGGCCACCAAATTTGTTAGGCACAATTTGCCCTTGGTGAAGCCATGTTAGCTGTCTCCAGTCACCTCCTTATTTTCCGCGTGCCTTAGCAAAGATTTCAGGAGGATCTGCTCCATGATCTTGCCAGGCACAGAGGTGAGACTGAGTGGCCTATAGTGGGTCTTCTTTGTTTCCTTTTTTGAATATCGGAGTTACTTTCCCCTTTTTCCAGTCAGTGGGAACTTCACCAGATTGCCACAATTTCTCAAATATGATGGAAAGGGGCTTAGCAACTTCATCTGACAGCTCCCTCAGGACCCCCAAAATATCTTGATTTTTGCATCATCTTTACTTTTGCCTTTATTAATAAAGGGATTGAAATAGTGGCAAGGTGCTCCTGGCTAAAAGCTGAAAGTCTCCAGAGACTCCATCCACAGAACATCTTCATCTGTTCAGTGCTCTACAGTCATTTTGCTCGAATCACAGGCCTGTGAAAAGATCGTGTTTGAGATGATTTGTAATCCCTTCTATCTCTGGTTTTGCATCCTTAAAAGTAGTTCCACATACATCAGTTTTCTGACACACTGTGATTTGCTTAAAAATTTAAATCATGAGTTGGACTTAAGTAGAACAAATATTCTGTCATTTTGTTCCTCTGGAGGGATGCAGTGTAGGTATTATATAGCACAGATTACATCTGTTCTTTTTTGCAACTGGAGTATCTGTCATCTTCTACATAGATACTGCTAAAACACCTATTTCTTGAAAAGCTACAGTGGTTTGAAATTGGAATATAGCTTTTTCAGGCTCTTAACTCTTAGAATTAATGTATGAATTCTCTTTCAGTGAAGTTAGCCTTCATAAATGCCATTGTACTGGTCTGCAGGATTGGTAAAATATAGTCATCTTTCTCACTAAACTTGAGCTTTGAGAAGAAAGAGCTAATCAAGGCTATTTCTGTCAGTGTTGATCAGAATGTATATTTGATTCCATTAGGCAGTAGTGAGTCTTGAAATCAGAAAAATTGGGCGCCAGTTTGTACCTCTGAACTTGCAGCTCGAATTGAATTTCATGAAATTAAAATTTAGAATGTTTCGGTCTGTTTAGTTGGTAGTTTTTTGCATAAATGATCTACAAATGTAATTCAAGAGGTGAGGTAGAAGTACATCTCAGTAATGAGATTGATATTAAAAGCAATATAGTTTAGTCTCAGTACTCAGATTCTGCTGCTATGTAGGCACATTTGGAGACGAAGAGGAGAGGCTGCTGTAAGTAGTCCTTTTTATTCAGGTTGTTCTGAGAAGTTCTGATTTATGCTCATGCATTGTAACCCCTTTTTTCTTCATTAGGGCTGTAGCTCTGTTGATGCTGACAGGGCTGCTCAGCAGAGGCATTCCACTCTTTCAGGGGATATCAGCAGTGGCAATGGACTGGAAGACCGTGCTATTGATAATGAACAGCATTCCTTTTCTCTCTAGGAAGAGTATGCAAATAGTGTATTTTTTCCCCACTGTTAACAAGGATGTTTGGTTAGGAATAACCTCTTTGTTTTTTCTTCATGGTACTGTCAGAAGAATGTGTTTAATAAAAGCATTCAACAGAACGTATTTGCATATTTCTAAGTATCATCTGAGGACACAGCTGTGACAGTAATGATGTCCAAATACAGGTGCACTTGCAGCATGGCCAGTACTTAAAAGATAATCAGGCTGCCCGCAGTAAATTTGGGTCAGATTAGTGTGTCGTATGCTAGAAGCTGTGTACTGAAGATAGTAAAAAATATTTAGTAAAAATAACATTATTTAATTATTAAATTAGAAAACTATTGCTGTAATTTTTTGAGACATATGAGTCAACTATGCACTAGGCAGGTTTCTATTTTTTTGTGGATTTTAAGTTCCAGGGCAAAAATACAAAATCATCAGCTTCATCTTTCTGTCCTGCCTTTGGTAAACACTGTGGGCTTCCCCTTCTCTTCTGCTCCCCATTTCTGCAAAGTTGGACCTTTGTCAGCCTAGGGCTGTTGAATCCGCAGACTTCATTCAGCGTTGTACCTCCATATAGGTAATAAAGTCCAAAAGGCACAAGCTGTTCCAGAGAGGCTGGCAAATCCCAAATCTTTATGATAAGAAAGCAGTATATGGGAACTGGTTATGGGTGGTACCGATCAAATGGCGTATGTATCAAACTGTAGTGAGTGAGCAGGCCTATAGGCTGGCTCCTCCTTTGAGACCCCTTTCCTGTGTACGAAAGAACTTGTTAAAAGTGAGGAAAGCCTCTTTTCTCTCCCTCTTTCCTTCTTTCCCCAACCCAGCTCTAGTGGCTGAACCCAGTGGCTCAAGCCTCCAGTACTCAGCTGTGAGTTGGTGGGAGTTGTGTCTTTGCAGGACACAGGGAAGTTCTGCAGTCACCCTGTTGAACAGTTTGACTTCCTAAGTGTAAAATGCTTTATTGCATATTCAGCATATAATTTAACAGATAATTTAAAGGATGGATTTTTTAAAAAAAAAGTATACCAGGAGATAGAAGAAACTTTATTTCTGATTAGGGTTAGGACATCAGAATCTGAACTTCTGCACTTGGAAGGCTGTGTCAAGATGGTTTGCAAATGGTTAAGCATTCATCCTTCCTTCACAAATAACTATAAGTTAAAATTTATATTATATACATATAAATTTATATACATATATATTTATATACATATATATACATTTATATATATATACATTTATATACATATGAAGAAAAGCTCTTTGGCAGAGAAAAAAATTATTATTTTGTATTGTAGCTGAAACATTTCCTGAATCTCTGTGGACTACCAAATACTATTTGAGAGGGGTTGTACAATGCAGCCCTTGCCTAAAGCACACTGCGTGACTTTTTGCCTTGTGAATGGCAACATCTGTTGGGAAACTGTTGCAGGCTTTTTGCTTCTACTGAGGGATTCCCAACTCTATCAGTTCGTTGGCATTTAGGAGCAGCACAAGATCATGCTGTAACAGGTGCTGGAGGCAGCTATGCAGTGTCAGTTATTTTCTTCATTGAGTAGGAACTGTAAGTTCCACCTTTAGTTGCTTCCCTTTTATCCTCTGTTTATGCTGGATGAGGCTATTGCTGTGGAAGGTAGAGCTCTGAGCTACCGTGGTTTGGTTTGGGAGCTGACTTCTAATTGAGGATGGTTCTTCAGTTGCTCAGTTCTAACTGGCTAAGCATACCTACCTCAGCTTGGAGCCTTAAGGTTTTAAAGCAGAAAGTCCCTTGAGGGAAATGTTACGTGGTTGTTTTCATCCAGCACAATACTCACCCTTCAGCCTGAGAAAAACACGATGACCTGTTTTAACTTCACTGCAGCATGTCTTTACATGCATTGTTTTGAAAACTTTCTTATTATTTGTTATTTTGGCTTGTGCTGGCTTCGCTCAAGATTTCTTCTTCGCTGACCCACTGTCTGAAAAATCTTTGGCTTTGCCTTTTTAAAAATCCCTTTCTTTAACCATAACTGAGCTTCCACAGTTACGATGTCTGTTGTTGCTGCTGCTTTTGTTTTGATCTAGTCCAATACCAACTTTGTCCCTCAGGGTGCAAGTGTTTGTTTTTTTCTGTGTGTGTGTTTGGTTTTTTTTTTTTTCCCCAGTATAGTGAAAAGTATTTGTGGAACAATTTGACATGTGCTTTTAACGTGAGTTTTAGCTCAGCTCTTTCCCACTTCTCTAATTTCGCCCCTTTTCTTGTCATCCAGACAATGCAAAAGACAAAGTTTTCCTTGTGGATTTGCACGTCAAAGTTGGTTTTATACAATACAAAGTTTGATTTCCAGCCTGAGCTTGGGGTCTTCTCTATTTGCAGTGCAGAGTTGGGCAAAATGACTAAGTTCATAGCCCTTCCTTGTCATCCTTCGCCAACGATCTGTTAAAAAGCGTAAGGAGTTCTCTTTCAGCTGCCTGGGAAAGATAGTATCTTGGCACAACACCCTTCTACCCACTAACTAAAATCCCAGACCCTGCAGAGTGTGTCTCTAGATGGGTAGGTGAGTAGAGAAACAGTGAGATTATGATGTGATTTACTGTGGGAATACTCTGAACTACTGGGGCTAAACGGGATCCTTAGTCACTGGTTGAACTCTATAATGGAATTGGTGTCTTTTAATATTGTTTGCTTGGTTATGGACGTGTTACAATGCTGGTGAGTGCTGCACCATAGGCTATTTCTTGGTGTTTGAGAGAAATGCTTATACTCTCTATGATTTCCACTTACCAGTGGGATATCCAAACTGCTTTTTCCTGTTCTCAAGTGACCTTTGCTATCCCCTCCTTAGCTCACAATCTCAGCTGCAGCATGTGTGCTGCAGTTATGTCTCCTTTTTCTTTCTTTTTTTTTTTCCCCTGTGCCCCTTCAGTCTTCATCTGCCACCTCCTGAGCACTCACATGTGTTATAGGTTGCCTTTAATTTACAACTTGGCACCTTACACCTCATACTTGTAATTAAGGCACCTTAAAAAACTTTTATTTTAGGAGGTGCTATTGTCTATAGCCTAATAAATTTTTAACAGATTTAGTCACAGATGCAGTTACAACCGGTTTAGGCATTTTCTTTTTTTCAGGACAGGTGGAAAGAATACTTGAATGTTTTTGTACACTGTGATAGATGTATTTTGGATGCTCTGAGGTAATGAGAGCCTTTGATCTCCAAGTGGGGTCATTGTGAGTCTGAGGCAGGCTGCAATCAGATGTGCTGTGTTTGGCTGCAGCTGTAAAACTTATGATGCTATTTTGAAATATGCTCCTACAAATGTGACATATGAAATAAGACAAAATTCTAATGTTTGTCTGGCTTGTTTTGGCCATGATATTTGGGAGGGATGTCTCTGTAGACTAGGTTTGCAGAAAGGAATGGAGAAGCAGTTGTTTTTAAGAGCCTGATGAAAATGGCTGGAACTAAACTTTTCATTGGTAAATTGCAAATGCCAGACTTGGGAAATTTTGGGGGATATTTTTAGAAAAGAAGGTCAGGGTGAGCAAAGCAGTTGCCAGTGTGGCCCTTAATTGCAAGGCAATCTCGTGTATTGAACTGACTGTACCCAATCTCAGGTATGGGTATAGAAATCCATATCCCCAAGGACAAGGAGAGACTTCCAGCTGTCTAGTTCTACTGTGTTGAGGAAATTGGGACTTTCATGCAGGCTTTAATTACAGAGATAAGTGACTAATGTCTGTGTTCTGTCTTTATGAAAATGATCTCAAAAGGATTGCAAATGCTCTGTTGTTGCTTGAGCAGAAAGTGGTGGTATTATTTTTATCACTTGCTGTTAATTACTAAGATACTAGATAGATTACAGATGTTGAAATACTGTTGCATAAAATTAGTGTAAATGCCAATATGTAGCTGTCCTTGATTTTGAAATCAAGGCAATTGCTATCTTTTTTTTGGTGTTGGAAATGGAATATGAACACAAATAAATACTACAGAAATGTGGATAGCCGGGAGCAAAATCAGATATAAAGAGCATCCTCTGTGATACTGTGTGTTGCAAATCCTTTGCAAGTCTTACGTAATGGTATTGATATTAAATGTTCATCCTCCCTGGGAGGTTACAACAGTGTTCTCTGGATTCTAAGGTTACTGTCTTATGAAATGTAACATGAGACCTAGCACCTGTGCCAGTTAACATGGTAAAATACTAGTTCCCCCCCCCCCCCACCTTTAATGAAAGACAATATTGCTATAAACTTGTGGGCTGGACATTATACCTTTATATTTCTAATATAGAACTGAATTCAAGGGGGAAGTACCTT
Source organism: Scolopax mira (assembly GCA_004320125.1). NCBI lineage: Eukaryota > Metazoa > Chordata > Aves > Charadriiformes > Scolopacidae > Scolopax > Scolopax mira. Next base: position 197,495 of record BJBW01000358.1, on the reverse strand, counting down.
AACTGGTCTTTTTTTTTTTCTCCCCTTTTTTTTTCTTTAGATGATAGCACTGAATGCCAAACTGCATCAAAGAAAGAAGAGCAAAATGACAAAGAAAAGAAAGATGAAGAAGAGACTCCATTGCCCACTTACAGGGCCAAATCAATTGTTGAGAGTTGGGTGTGGGGCAAACAACCAGGTATTACAGGTGTTTTGGTCATTCTCACTGAAGCATGACGTATTCTATATTGATAACTGCTTTTGTAGCATCATGAAGTAATTGGATCTAATGTGCTTGCTGACAGATTCATCTGTTAGGTTAGTGGAATATGTTTGGTAAGTGGTTAACTGTGATTCAACTTAAACACTTACTATAATTACTTTCAGGTTTGATTAGATTCATGACTGGAGAGTCAATTTGCACCTTTTATGCTGCTTGAAGGAATTTATTTGGAACAAATGCAGTTATACAGTGAAGTGTTAGCGTGTCTTCAGAATATTTCTTTTCAGTTGGAGACACTAAAAAGGAATTGCTTGGTTTATGGAGCCTGAATTTTCTGCAGGCAATAAAGGCTTAATAGTGATTTTTCTTTTTGATTTCATAGTCTCGTAGATAAGTTTGAGTGAATCATGGGAGAAAGGTTGAAATGGTTAGTTCAATTAACTGTCTATCCTGACCTTTGCTGATAGTAATCTCACCTATTATGGCAATGGAAAAACGTTTTGTGTGTTCACATCTTCATGTATGGCTCTATAAAATATTAATTTTGATACTGAAGCCAGTTGAAGTTCATGGCTGTTTATTACTACAGAACAGCAATTCGTTGTCTAAAATTGGCCACATTTAAAAATAGCAGATCAGAAGGAGCTTCACTTCAGTGGTTTGTTTTACAGTTCTGGTGTGTGATATTGCCAGATTCAGTTGCTGTCATGTACAAACGTTGGAGACATCTGTTGTGCCCTGTTTTCTTTCCCCTTACCCAGAAGAACTTGAAGATCCCTGTGAAAGTATTGTCTCTTCAGCACCAGAATCTGCATTTGCGTAGCCCTGTTTGTTAGGGAAGCTATTTGTTTCTCTTGAGCCACAGATCAGCTGCTAGTCTGCTGTCCTCTGCTCTGTGCCAGCCAGCTTGCCCCCTTTTCTTAAGGACAAGGGGACAGATGGACGTGCTGTCACTCTCGTAGTAGGACAGAAATTTGCCGTGTAGGAGGAATGAATAGAATTGCCACTACAGTGGAAGGGAGGGTGAGAATTTAGTATGTTGAAGAGATGTAAGCTGAGGGTCACATTATTTTTGCTTTTACTTAGTGTTTGTTGCTGAAGAGTAAAATAGAACTGTTACACAAAATGGTTATCTAAATGCCAAGTATCTTACCGAGTTTCTCCTATCAGACAAAAATCTTTGGCACAAGACCTGGCTTTTAAGGTTATTCAGTTTTCTTAAAAATTGAACAGTTGTTTAGAAAAGAAAGATGTATGTATATTTGGAGTTTTCAGAAAAAAATAACATACACTTTCGTATTTACTTTTACTGCTTATATAAAGTATGGTTTATTGGCACACATACAGATACTTACTCTAGAAATAACCTATGAAGACTTTATCTTACAAATTTGTCCCTGTTACCATTTGTGCTTGAAGTTTGTATGACCTCGCTGTGATATACAAATCATTAAACAATACTACAAACACACCTGCAGTTTATTTGTAGAAGTGTTACAGGTAGCTTTTGTTCATGATTGGTTGGTAACTTTTTGGTTTGTATTTGTCAGAAACATGGTTAAGAGCTGCCTTCTAAGCCATCATGGGTTTTGTGGCTTGGTAATTAATTTTGAAAAAAAAATAATACAGCAAATTACTTCAATTTTAATACTTTGTATACATGTTTCATAAAATGAGGAAAACAGGTTTAACTTTTTCTTCTGTCATGCTTCATAAAAATAAAATGAGCTTTTGAACATTCGCCTGTCATAAGCATGAAGGAACTTTTGAAAAGTAGAATTGTTTCTTAAATATATTGCTACGGATCAAATAAGAACTAAAGAGTTCTTATTTACTGTGTTTTCATTTGTGTTTGGTATTCTGTTTTTACAAAAAGAACTGAGGAGGCATTTAAAGTCTGTGTTCCAGATCACTACCCTTAACTGTTTCTACTAAGCTGAATGATTTACAGTATTACATTATGAAAATAGTATCTAGACATTAGACAGTGTATATCCATGGTTTACAAGTGCTGTAATACAATCTTATTTTGCCAATAAGTGTGGAGGATCATGGTATTAAACTTCAACAGGCTAATCCAGGTCAGTGGGCCTTGTGACATCCCTCCCCCTTGAGGGCTGAGAGATTTTAAGAGCGCACAAAAACCCCTGTTCATAAAATGTGTTGAGAAGCAGTACTTTTTGTCCCCCCATCCAGGCCCTCCCCTTGTTCTGTCATCCTGGCACAAGTTCAGAGAAGCAAAATGCTTTCCCAAGTTCTGATTTATGCTGAGATCACAGATCACTCCTCTGCCTGAACAGGTCAAAGAGGTCATAGCTTTTTATTTTTTCTTTTTGGAATGGTCTTACTATTCCAAGTACTGTAAAAAGGTCTAAGGTAGTAATAAATAACATGGCTAAGTCATTATTTAACTTTAAGGCGTTTTTTCTTTTGTTGCATCTTAGTGTTTATCCATTTCATATTTGGCTCTTAAGAGTTGTGTGTTGAAATATTCCAGCCTCGTTTTTGATGTGAGTGCTTCTTTAAAACATTTTCCCCTTACCCCATTCCTACCAGGTTGTGTTCGTTAATCAGTTCTTCTGATTCTTCCCAAAAATCTTGTTTTACTACTTTCATCAGTTTTAATTTCTGAAAATGTTTGTCTTTGAGCATTTTACATAATCTGCAAAGATGTCTAGGTGTTCAGCCCCTGGATGTGGGGAGAAAAAAAGAGGAAACCCTTTGAAGCAGTCATTCAAAACCTATAGGAAGTAGAGCAGCATTTAATTTTCTTGGGCTTTTTTTTTTTTTTTCAGTCGTGATCTGCAAGGTTGGCTATATTGAGTCAAACCTAAGGACAGTCTAGTCCAATGTCCTAACTGCATCAGCATAAACAGCAGTTGCCAAAGTGAATAATTAGGTCTCATGTTTATGATTGTCTGTAGTCTATAGACTTTGCGCCAGAGGTGCTGGCATGGGGAAATGTGACTGTGTGTTTGGATTTCCCACCCTCCCAATGTGCTCCCTTCGTTTTGCTGAAGCATGCATGTGCATGTCATAACTTAATAGTTATGTTAGTATAATAACTTAATAACTTTAATACTCTTTTATGTTGATTTTTTTTCATTAGTTTGTTTTAGTCCCTTTCGAACATTCTGAACTTTTAGCATCCACAGCTATATGTAGCAGGGAGCTTTGCAGTTTAGCTGTTTTATCACATGAATATTGTGTCCTCCTAGTCCTTGACTTGATTTTGGCATCTGTTAGATTGACCTAATGCCCTTGTTCTTATCTTGGAAGAGGCAGTGAGTGGTTGGTCTTTACTTGTCTTCCCCAGCACTGGTGGGGAGGCTTTTTTGCGTTTCAAGAGTTCTATTACAATCACCCCCCAGTTGTATCTTTTCCACACTGAAGATCTCATTTCATGCAACTTCTTTGCATACAGAAGCAATTTCAAACACTTAGTTCTTCCCTCTATGGGTGTTTGTGGGTTTTTTTTTTCCTTCATATATTTTTATGCCAGGGAAGGTAGGTTGGGAACCGTATATACTACTTCAGCTATGGTAGCACATGGGTTTCATGAAATGGCATAATGATCTCTGGTTTTTGTTCTGTATGTCTCAATACTCTATTTTTCCAGCTGCTGTGACCAATTTCTTTTTGGATCTACCCTGCTGTAGTGCCAAGGTTTCATTTCTGGGTTGGAAGGTTGTTTGGAGTCCCCTTAACAAGGAAAACTGTTCATCACTGTGCATCTACTGTTTTATTGCTCACTTACTTAATTGACTACATATTTTTGCAGTTGGCTCTCATCTTTGCTCATGTAGTACTAACAGACATAATGACCCAAATGTGTCTCCATTTCCACACAATTTATGCATGTATGGAGCAGTAGAGAAATTTACACAAGTTTCTGTGGGATTTGCTGTTGTTGTCGTTGCACCTAAACATCTACTGGTTATTTATTCATATTCCTTGATACATTCTATATGCATCTCTACCAGTTCCAACCCTTAATTTATATCACTATTAGATGTTTAGAAATGTCTTCAGTATGTCTTCACCATGTCTTAATAGATATAAAATCTGAAAGATTTGAGTGTTTTCAACTTCCATCCAAAAATACAGTTTTCCCTTAAGATGAATATTTTTTCTTTTGTAGTTGTTGTGTTTTGTGTTTTGTTGTTTTTGGTTTTTTGTTTGATATTTTGGTGGTATGGGCTTAAAAGTGTAGAGTCAGCTTACTTTGTGGGTATAATTAAGTATTTAATGTCACTTGAGGTCAGGTAACTTATTTTTTGGAAAAAAATATAAACAGCTCAACTGGTGCATCAACCATGTGTACAAAAACGTAACTTAAAAAGCTGTTAAATAGATTATGATTCAAATTCACCGTAACCTGATCTAAATTTGTGCATTTAAGATACTTAGAGACAAAGTTACTTTAAATTCAGTTTAATTGTTGTCTGTCTAGAAAATGCTACATTCTACTTGAAAGTTTCCGTAGGAATGCCACTGTTCTCTCTCCTATAGGACGAAAGATTAAACAGGGAAATAATGCAAACATGCTTAAATGAATAAGCAATGTAAAGTTGAAGTTGGGATGTTATTTTCTTGTGCAGTCAGATCTGGTTTATATTAGCAGTGAATGAAACCATTATGCTGGAAGAGCAGTGTCATGATGTATGGCTTCTGGGGTTTCCTCCTGCATGAGTGAGAGCTTGTTTACAGACCATGTGAGATCTTGTTTTTCCCCACGTTGTTAGTATAGCTGATTGCACTAAGAAATGATTTAGAGGCAATACCTAAGGGAGCAGGTTAAAATGACCCGTGTGGATTCAGTGAGATATTATTGAGATGTATTTAACTACCAAAAGCAGTAGAGTCTTCCTGTGTTTGCTTTGTGAGAGAGAAGGGGACATGCAGAACTATCATTCTGTGAGGCCTATGATTGAATCTAAGTTTGTACTGTGTACAAAAATAATTAAAAGCAGCTTTGATATTGAAAAAAAAATTGTTTTAACCTCCTTTATAGTGACATTTTCTACTTTAATAACAGTTGATCGATACTTTTAAAGTTCAGATTTAAAAATGCTGATAAAAGAATGTTCAGTCAAAGGATAAAATTTGACCTCCTCTGCTTTACATTTCTCAGAACTCCTTCATCCCTGTTTTTTCTTGTACTTTCTTGACACTTGGAATAGATTTTAACTCACTTTTCCCCCTGCCCCCCAGGCTTAAAAGCTGTTGTCCAGCTCCAAGTATTCTGTTTGTTTGTGATTTATGCTCTTAAGGGGTATGTGTGTATATATATATTTACACACACTCAAAGCTCAGTTCTTGCTGTTTTGTTTTGTGTGTATTTGAGCATCTATGTAAACAGGTTTGCTCACAATTTGAAACTTTGAAAATTAAGTACCCAGCCACATAATGAGATGCATTCTGAATGTGCCTACAACTATTCATTATTTCTCCTGCTGAATACTAATAAGGTGAGATCTGCTGACGGTCATCTTTTGAATAGCGGGACAGACAGAAGGAAGCTAAAAGCTAAACAACCTTTTAGAATTGTATTCTTTGTTGGTATAAAATAATTTTGGGAGTCTGTCTAGCTGTTTCTGGTGGAAATTATGTGCACATGATTGCATTTTTGTCTTTCCCTCTAACTTTTGAATTCACTCATTCTATCGTGATGGCTTGCAGGTCTATTAGATGCTTGTTAAGCTAAGCCAACTGCATCCTCTATTGGCTCTTTCTCCAGAGGAAATGTCATGTAGTGGAAGGGGAAAGAGGAGACAGAATATAAAAATCTCTAGGAAATCAGAGCACATTAGTTCTGCTGCTGACAGGAATGTGTGCTCATTATAACAGTAGATTCTTGCCAAATTCTGTTTGAAATATGTTTTGAGTTTTTAGGTCTGAAATCTCGCCATACCATAACATGTGTCTTTGCCTTTACTAAAGCTTGTCACTCAATCAAAGTCCTTGAAACTTGATATTGGCATTTTTAAGGTCCTTAATTTACCAGTTAGAAGCCTGTGGTGTTAGTATGTTACTTTATTTTTTATTTTTAAGGTACTAAAATAGGAGCAAACATGACTTTAGACAGGCTACCTATCTTCGTCTCATGTCAGGTTAATATTTTAGCTGTGTCTGAGATGCTTTAAGATGTTACTGTCTTCTGCTCCTCTTTTTGCCCCCTCCAGCCCCCCCTGGTTTTACTGGCATACCTGAATAACACATCACTTCTTAATTCTGTTCTGTCAAATGATCTGAGTTAAACACTATCAGTATTTTTCCTTCTAATGCGGAGAACTTCTGGCAGGAGGAATTAAGAAGTGAAGACATGTAGTTATGTTAGTTGCTGAGGGGAAGGAGGGATGTGATAAATTTTACAGAAAATGGTAAAACCCTTACCTATCTTAACTGCAGCCAGAAACATGTCTGATACTAGCTGTCATTTAATAAGTATTCTGCTAGTGGTGGGAATTCTTGAGAATTTAAACTTGTATGGTATGACTTTTAACTCTTACGTTGTAGGTATGGATTAGGTAAATAATGTGCCTCCACCCTTCATAGAATAACTGACAAAGCAAAGCCTTGCAAAGGATGGTTAGCATCGAGCACTGGCGTGGTCGCATATGAACAGTTTTGTTTAAAGAGTTCCCCGTAACCTTCTCAAATGAAATTTGAATCGTTACTATTAATAAGCTATTCTCTCATTAGTCTGTTTAGTTTCTCAGTGTTGTTCAGACTTGAGGGTTTATTGAAATCAATTTCACTGGGTTATTTCCAGTGAAAACATTTAAAACTTTCTAAAGATGAACATAATGTTTGTAAAGATAAGTTTACTTATGGAATAAGAGGAAATTTAAAGTAAGGAAGTGTATAAATATATCTCAGTTAAAAATAGTGTTACTTTTAATAAAATAAGACAGTTCTTAGTTCAGTTTTGAGATGTCTGAATAATAGGACTGTTATAATCTGTTCCAGCTTTTACTACACTTCACGTATGAACTTTCTTTTGTGTTCTTGAAATACTAAAGAAGTATGTATAAAACATTTAAGAGTGTAATAATTTAATTTTGGTACAAAGCATTCCTAAAATTGTAGTCAATTGAGACTGTGAAGGCAAGGCGAGAAAGGGGAAAGAAAATAATTTTGTTACCACTAAATTCACTAAACTTAAGTTTATTTATGTGCAGGTTATTTTTATGTGGTTTGAATCTTAGCAAGGCTAAGTCATATTTTCCATTAGAAAAAAAAGAATTTTGCATGCAATGTTTAAGTATTTGAAATTAGTATATTGTAGCTGAACATTTCTTCATATTACTTGTTTCTGAATATAAAGACTGATTTTTACTGCTAATCACTTGAATAATGAATTGATTCAAACCTTTTTTCTTCATAAAAGTGAAGACAGAATTCTAGTTGATTAATGTTTTAGCTTTTGTATTGTCTTAATTTGACTTACTTGTTGACTTCATTGTCAGGAAAGCAAAATAACTTGCTTTTAAAATCCCTTTCTTTAAAATCCATAGGAATTGTTTAGAAAGCACTATTGTGAGGTTTTGTTTTGTGAAACATTGCATAGTCCATGGAACTACGGACTGTTTTTGTATTAAGAAAGAATCGAACCATTGAGGTATTTTAACCATACAGTAATGTTAATATTTTATCAAATGAGCCAGTTGTCCAATCAGCTTATTGAGTAGGCTGTTTAGTATCTTACAGGTTATCCTTAGTGTATATTGCTGAACCATTAGGAATTAAGTGGGGTGTGTGTAAGGCAATGGCCAGCTTTAAAGCTGGTACCGCTTGATGTGCATATGTTGTATGTGCTTCTGTAGGATTCTGTTTTCTATGCATTCAGAGTTCATACAATAGTTTGTGTCACGTATAGCGTTGGAATGGCTGGTATGCTGATTGCAGCCGTACTATGGTTGATGGAAAGTGGTTTGCAAGGTATGCAGTTGTAGAGTTTTAGGGAAACTTCCTCATAAAGTAATTGCTGGAGGTGGTTTACTGCCTGTCCTAGGTGTTTCTTTCCAGTAGTCCCCATGAAACATGTTTAATAAGCATGTTATTTTTAAATGAAGGGCTTTTTAATCTAATTCTTCAACTCTCAGAAATAGAATCATAGAATGGTTTGGGTTGGAAAGGACCTTAAAGGTAATAGAGTTCCAACCCCCCTGCCATG
>BJBW01000358.1:8739-189079 GCA_004320125.1 Scolopax mira | reverse complement strand
TCCAGGGATGGGGCATCCACAGCTTCTCTGGGCAACTTGTTCCAGTGCCTCAACACCCTCACATGAAATAATTTCTTTCTGGTGTCTAATCTAAATCTCCCAATATAAACCCGTTGCCCCTTGTCCTGTTGCTACATTTCCTTGTAAACAGTCTCTCTCCAGCTCTCCTGTAGGCTCCCTTCAGATATTGATAGGCTGTTATAAGGTCTCCCCGGAGCCTTCTCTTCTCCAGGCTGAACAACCCCAGCTCACTCAGCCTGTCTTCATAGGAGAGGTGCTCCAGCCCTCTGATCAGCTTTGTGGCCCTCTGCTGGACCCATTCCAACAGATCCATGTCCTTCCTGTGTTGAGGACTCCAGAGCTAGACACAGTACTCGAGGTGGGGTCTCACGAGTGCAGAGTAGAGGGGCAGAATCACCTCTCTTGACCTGCTGCCCACACTTCTCTTGATGCAGCCCAGTTGGCTCTCTGGGCTGACAGTGCACACTGCCAGCTCATGTTGAGCTTCTCATCCACAAGCACTCCATAATTTTAGAGTGAGTCCACATTTTGATAACTTGCCAGCCAGGAAGGAGTGATGGATGCCATAGTTTTGTATTACTTTATAGACTGCCGGGTCTGGCACCTAGTGCTTGATTTCTGTAGTACCAAACATAGACTCACTCTTTCCCAAATGTAAGCGTTAATTGAAATGCCTTGTTTTCTCTTCATTGACTATTTCTTTACTTTTCCAATAGATACATAATTCCTCATAATGTGGGGAATGAATCTGCAGAATGAAATCAGTTGCCAAAGAGGTAAATGTTAAGAAAAGCCTCTTTGTGAAACGGTTTGGTAGTTTCTTACTTTATTGTTATATCCTGATGGTATTTGGAGTCTGATAGGCCTTCACTGTTCACGAAGGGAAAGAAAAAAACCCCTGATTTTTATCTCTTCTGATGGTTTGTTTAGAGGGATTGTGAAGCTGGCATGTCAGTATTGACCATGTTCTGTTAAGATACACTCAAGTTGCTGCCATCCAGCGAGACGTAGAGAGGCTGGAGAGCTGGGCAGGGAAGAACCTCATGAGGTTCAACAGGGAAAAGTNNNNAAAATGTCAATGAGCAAGCAGTGTGCTCTTGTGGCCAGGAAGGCCAATGGAATCCTGGGCTGCATAGGGAAGAATGTGTCCAGTAGGTCGAGGGAAGTTGTTCTCCCCCTTTACTCTGCACTGGTGAGGCCACAACTGGAATACTGCATCCAGTTCTGGGCTCCCCAGTTCAAGAGGGACAGGGAGCTACTGGAGAGAGTCCAGCGAAGGGCAACAAAGATGATTCAAGGACTGGAGCATCTCCCTTATGAGGAAAGGCTGAGAGAGCTGGGACTCTTTAGCTGGGAGAAGAGACGTCTGAGGGGAGACCTTATCAATGCCTATAAGTATCTAAAAGGTGATTTGAAGGATGATGGAGCCAGACTCTTTTCAGTGGTCGCCAGTGAGAGGACGAGGGGCAATGGGCACAAGTTGGAACATAAGAGGTTTCACTCAACTATGAGAAAAAACTACTTTACAGTGAGGGTGACAGAGCCCTGGAACAGGCTGCCCAGGGAGGTCGTGGAGTCCCCTTCTCTGGAGGTTTTCAAGCCCCGCCTGGATGCAGCCCTGAGTGACATGCTCTAGCTATGGGCAATCCTGCAGGGGAGTTGGACTAGATGATCTCTGTGGTCCCTTCCAACTCTAAAAAATTCAGTGAAATTCAGTGAAGTGCAGAAGCCATGTGTTTGTATTTTTGATTATAAAATAATGGTGAAGGTGCATGTAAGAAAACAGCAGCAGTCACAGAACATGTAGTTTATATTTTGTAGAAGTATTTACTTTGGTGCAGAATACTTGTTAACTGACAACTACAATCAGATATGGTTTTACTTTACATTAAACCTTCTGAGTAAACTTCTATATGGCCATAATGTTAAGGGACATTATAAAAGCTCTTTTGTAATGGGGGCTATATTTATTATAAAATTCATAATTTTATAATAAGCCTCTAAAAAACCTGAACTAATCAAATATACCTTTAGTTGTGTGTGACTTTCCACTGTGATCTGAAGTAACTGTTTGTATGTAACTTGTTGATATACAATTGTGGTAGAGTTCTTTGGGGAATTTTGTAGGGTTAATATTAAGGGCAGTGTGTTTTTTTTCATATTTATGGTTGGTTTTGTCATATTTCTTGCTGGTTGAGTCAAGGTGATGTACCTTAGAAAAGGTATGAATGTGCGTAATAGCTGCTATTGCTTTTGTCTAATGTTTTTTTTAAGGCCTACACTGCAAGGAACACTTTTTAATCTATTCTTACTCATTGAAAAAATAAGATGTAAACTGCCTCAAGGCAAGGAATCTAACACATTATGAAATAGCGAAATGCAAGTAGCAACATTGAGACCAGGCTGAGGTGGTGGCTGACAATGAACCATCAGTGACTGTGCAATGCAATCTGGCAGCAGAGAAGGCCACTTGAATTCTCTGCTGGGTATGCAAAGCTGCGTTGAAAAGTGGAGACAGAACTTTGAAATACATTATATAGGTACAGTTGGAAAAAAAGTTACGGCACATTAGACACAATTTTCAACTCTAGAGACTATCATAAGTTTGTCTAAATTTCTATAGCTTGGAGTCAGCTATTAAAAAAAAGTGTTGGTTTTGTGTGTGTGGTTTTTTTCTTTTTTAAAGGTTATGTTCATCTTCTCACAAACACTGTTATATATATGTGGACATGCTTTTTTTTTTTTTTATACCCCTTAGTCAGGTGTCAGTTAAAACAAAGGTGCTTCTGCGTAGCAGTTGGGCAACAAATGTGGTTGGCTTAAGGACGAGTACAGTAATTCAGTGCAGTACAGAGTGTGGTAGCCCAGTGATCAGACTGCTAATAGAGGGACACAAAAGAACCCTTCTGAAAATGCACTTCGTTCTGAATTTTTATTTTAAAATGTTGCGGGCTTATTTTTTTGTTGCTGTCATTGCACTTCTTACCATGTGTTACTCGATTACTAGGACTTTGTTGGCTAGGCTGTTGACTGCTTTTTCTGGTTAGTGAAGAATTAGTTCTCTGGTGTTGGTGCATAAGTTAGATCTTTTATTTGCTAATAGCCCTTGCAAGCATCTTAAATTTCTGACATTTGTTTCAGGAGCTTAGCAGCCCTTGGCAGTGATCCTAGAGCTTCTGAGAGTAGTTCTATAACTTCTGAGAAACTTAAGATAAAATATCAGTGCAAAATGAAAGCATACCCTTGGGACTTGCAAGGTTGTTCCCTGAACTTAAGAGAAGACTGACTCTGAGGTCTGATGATGATAAGAATTTGCTGTCTAACTTTTTTTTTTTTTTGAGAAGTATAAATATTTCCTATGACATTTTAGTTTCAGATATGAAATATGAAGGTGTAGATGTGTTCACACAAAACCAGTTTTGATGATAACCTTTGTCTAAACACCTGTTAAGTATGATTGTGATTATGTAATATTGTGGGTTAGAAATGCATACATTAATGCTCTAGCTCTGGGCAATCCTGCTTCGGCAGGGGAGTTGGACTAGATGATCTCTATGGTTTCTTTCAACTTTAAAAATTCAGTGAAATTAAATTTGGAAACAGAGTGTTTCATTGGATTTTGACGTTCTGACTTCTAGTCTGTTCACAGTTTTCAGTCTCTCTTGATTTTTCTTGATACTGCATAAAACAATGATGAACACCCATAAAAAGCAATGTCTTTCTCTGATTCTCAGACGTGAATGAATTGAAGGAGTGCCTTCAAGTACTAGTGAAGGAACAGCAAACTCTGGCCACCCAAACTGCTACAACAGCTCTTTCAGCTATGAGGCTAAAGCAGAGGCTAGTTATCCTGGAACGATACTTCATCGCATTGAACCGAACAGTTCTTCAGGAGAACGTCAAAGTTAAGTGGAAAAGCAGTAGTATTCCTCTGCCTGCTGTGGATAAGAAAAGGTAATGACACATGCACGAACGAGTTAATGCATTAGGAAAGTCACAGAGAGATTATCAACCTGTGTGTGAGCTTAATGTGGTTTCTTCCTTCTCATGAAACATCAGCAATGAAGAAACTCTTCTTACTTCTTAAGATGGTTTTACGTGGTGCTACCTGCCATGTAGTTTTCCTCCTTGGCTGATGCTTGTTTATAGTGTCGCTGTTCATATGGGTGATTTCTATTGTAATACATTGTTGCAGTTATTATTCTTCAAGCCATAAGTATACTTTTGTTGAGTTCTACTCAGCTAGAAAGTATAGAGAAGCCTATTTCAGAAATTGTATTGATGGAGGTTACATAGTTCTAATAACATTAATATATTCTTTTGTCAATATTTGCTCCGTTAAGGCACATAACAAATTTAAAAATACAAATACAGAGAAGTTGAACAGTTTTCCTTAGTTACATGAGAAATGCTACAATGGTAAATTTTTTATTAAACTGTTTCCAGAGAGCTAACCGAATAAGAAATAGTCTGATTACTTTCCATATCTAGATAGATTTTTCTATTTTTAGGTCAATAAGCTATCAGATGAGGCATTAAAGAAGCTATTCAGTAGCTGAACAAGGTTGCTGTCTGACAGAGCAAGCAACTCAGCCAGGGAAATTTTTATGTTAGATTGTCTCTAGCTTCAAAAATGAAAGGAGACTGTAAGTAGATACCATGACTAGTTATTATGGTATTAGAATTCTGAAAATGATACCTTTCTCTGAATAGTCTATTCTCTGAAAATTTTTTTTCAGTTATGATTAAAACTACTGATAGATTTAAGTTATCAGATTGCTAATAACGCCAGTTTAAATCTTTTCTTGTTTGAAAAAGTTGTAAACAGTTAATTTTCTTTTGATGTGAGATTAAAAAGAAAACAGAGTTGTTGGTGCTTTCTGAGAGGAAGCAGTAGGGAATCTCCTGTCATTAAATACAAAGGAAAGCTTACTTAAATTAATGTGACTGTTTGCATAAAAAGAAAAGTTAACACAAATGTATGCGAGTCCAGTAGGCATTAATAAAATTAAATATGAAGAGAGATTCATAACATTGATCCTTGAAAGATAAGAAATGATAAAATTAATGGAAATAATTATCTGTAATTGAAGATTCACTAGAAAAAAAGGCCTGTAAACGTAGTTTATGCAATCCAAATTAACTAAAAGTATAAACTTACTTCACTTATTCATTATTTACTCAGGATCTTACGTCTGTGTATTTTGAATAAACCATTATAATGTCACTCTAGATAACTATAGGCACCCTTCTAATGACAGTCAATTATGCCCGTCTAGCTTATTTTTTCTCTATGAAGCTTTTTGATGTTGGGGCTTGAATTGGTTGTTCCTTGAAGCAGCTGGAGTTGAATTTTGGTTGTTGACATTTTGATGGTGATCACTTTCATGCTCAAGAGGCAATTACAATTCTTTACAAATAAAAATTGTGTAATTATATATGCATGCATGTAGCTAAATGATAAAATTGCCAAATATTCAAATTATAGATATATTTACTAATATAAATATACATTATTATAATATAAATTGTATTGAGACGGTGCATATGTAACTTTATTTAGCCCAAGACCTGTAGGCAAAGGTGTAGAAGGACTTGCACGAGTTGGATCCCGAGCAGCACTTTCATTTGCGTTTGCGTTCCTTCGTAGAGCCTGGAGGTCAGGTAGGTCTATTCTGTAGTGTATTGCATATATTTTTCATTAGAAGGCAGAGGATTCATTAAAGCGTGCATGTAATAAATATTTGCATAGAACTATACATTTATAAATGTTAGATTTGCGTAATTGTGTTCCATGTTTATGTGGTGTTACGCCCACAGTACTGTTGCTGATTGAAGCCATCCAAGCCAGTACTGGTGCTGTGTTGTGCTGGGATACTTTTATGCTTAGGAATGAAACTGGGATTTGATGAAGAGAACGTATATTTAATGCCAGCTTTCAGAAAAGTTAGATTTATTATTCAGACAGGGTCAATCCACTATATTGCAACATGATAGTAGCAGCGTAGGAAAGAAGTTTGGAGCGATAGCGTGAAACTTCTGTTTAGTTTGTGTATTTGTTGGAATTGTCATCTGTGCCACCTTTTGGCAGCGTCGTCATCTGTGCCACCTTAACCTGCCTGTTTGTCTCACTCTGTGCTGTATGTTCAGATGGTAGCTGTTTGGTTCCCCTTTGTCCAGCCAGCCAAAGTAGTTTTTCTACTTTCCTCAGCTAATGCATAGTGGGATGGGCTGGTTTAAGAACTGTCAATTTTCGGAATGTATTTTTTGTGAAGCAGCTACTTCATCAGAAGCCTTGCAGTCAAAATTGTTATGTGAACGTTGAGAACTTTGTATATGTTATTAAGTAACTTGTAAGCTTGAGGTTAAAAAAAATAAATTCCACATTAAATAGAAAAATGTGTATAATTTTTGTAAAGATGGGAGTGTAACTAGTATTAATGTGTTCCTCAGGTGAAGATGCAGACCTGTGCAGTGAATTGTTGCAGGAATCACTTGATGCACTGCGAGCTTTACCCGAGGCATCCCTTTTTGATGAAGGGACTGTATCTTCTGTTTGGCTGGAAGTGGTGGAAAGAGCTACTAAATTCCTAAGGTCTGTTGTGACTGGGTAAGTTTCTTTTTTTTTGAGCATTGCTGAAGGACCTGTCAAATGGCAAACTCGCACTTCTTAGCAGCTGATGGTATAAACAGTATTTCCATAAACAATAGTTTATGGAAAATGAAAAAGATTGCTTTCCTTTTCTAATGTTATTTTCTAGTGTTTCCTCTTCTAATGTTGTTATATGAGCAAGCAAAAGATACACAAATATTTAAATGCTGCTCTGTAAATATGATCTAGTTCCTTTAAGTGTTTAAGAACAATCTGAATTTGAGTATTCTGGATCACTGCATGTAGACTTAACTGAAAAAATAGTGTTTTGCTAATGTAAATGGTATCCACATCCATGAAGAGTGCTTTGGTAGTACAGCATATGTGTATGCTTAATTGTATCTTTCTATTATAGTAAAGTAATGCAGGCTTCTGTGTGTTATGAGAGAAAATACACTCATATTGGACTTAAAGCACTCCCCTGCTTTGCCCTCCCCTGTAATTTATGGAGGCTTAAAGTTACCCTTTTACAATATTTACCAGAAATTAATTGTCATTTGAGTATTGGGACTATATCCCTATGGTGAATATCATAAAGAATATTTTAATTTCTCCTGTAAAAAATGTTCTTTGTGTTCTTAGCATATTTAATAGAACTATAGAGTAAATAGTGAACCTTAAGGCAATTTTAAAGCTTAGTTGCCATTCTTGCATGGACTGTATCAGCTTTTCTTCTCAGTTGCTTTCATCACCAATTCTATATTTTTCTGTAGGCTTAGTGATTCTTAGTGTGTTGTAGATGCTTTTGGTAAGCAAATATGTATTGTTTCCAATTACTTGTTAGTTAATGCATATTGTTTGTCTTTTAGAGATGTGCATGGAGTTCCCAGTACCAAAGGGCCCGGAAACATTCCATTACAAGACCAGCACTTGGCACTCGCCATATTGCTAGAACTGGCAGTGCAGAGGGGTACACTAAGGTGAGAAGGATGAGCATTCTGATTTTTAACTCTTTCTGTCTTTTGGAATGGGCTGAGCAGTGCCTGTCTTCAGTTTTCATGGCTTTGAGTTTTATATGCTTTGAACTACAAATATTACATTAACCTTTTCTGTAATGCAGTGGTCATCAAGGTTTTACATTATCTAGGCTGCAAAATCCATTTGATATTTTGATAATCTGTTTAAAATGGAAAGCTGTAACATCTGATATTGCTAAACTTCAAAATATAGAAAGTGAGTTGTATGAATAACCTAAAATAACATGTTTAGGAATGCTTATTAATGGTAGATGTAAACTTCTTCTTCCAGCCAAATGTTGTCTGCAGTTATGTTGTTGCTTCAGCTTTGGGATAATGGAACGAGAGAAACAGATAACGAGCGATCTGCACAGGGAACAAGTGCACCCCTTCTACCTTTGCTGCAAAGATTTCAGAGTATAATATGTAACAAAGATGTGCCCAATAGTGAGGAAGAGATTCAGGTACTTACCTTTGGATTATTTGAAAGGGGTGTTATGTTGTATCAAATTTAATTTGACTGCCTAAAATAATGATAAAATTATCCAAACAAAATTTAGATTTACTTTACTAGATTTATTTTTATATACTTCCAAGAAATATATACGTATATATACCGCTTGTTTGGTTTTCATATGTAGACTTGAGTTTCTTGAACTAGGAGGAGGAATGTCATAGTATGGTTAGAGGTAAGTGTTGTGTTCCAGAGTTAATGCTTTTCATAGAATCATAGAATGTGTTGGGTTGAAACAGGCACTTGTAAAGGTCATCTAGTCCTTGCAGTAAGCAAGGACATCTTTAACTAGATCAGGTTGCTCAGAGCTTCATCAAGCCTGACCTTGAATGTCTCCAGGGATAGGGTCTCTACCAGCTCTCTGGGCAACCTGTTGCAGTGTCTCACCACCCTAATTGTAAAGAGAGTGTAGCTGTAATAATTAACTTAGAGATGTGGGCAGTTAACTTTTCTGCAGATTTAGATTGTTTTTATTTAGTTGTGTTTGAAGTTAATTGTACTGTCATTCTTAGTGATATGTAGTAAGTTCTATTATGCTTGTAACTTTCTATTATATTCACATAAGAAGATAATGTTTTCTCAACATGTGTTTGGAATCTTCCTGTACTGTAAGAAAAAGGATGCAGAGAGTTAGTTTGGTTTCTCTTAAACTTGTGCAGATACTCAGCAAGTCTAAGATGTCTTGTGTGTCTGTATGTCTAGTGGTATAGGAATACCTTGAATATTCTTCTGACTGCTCTTTTTTCTTTTCTAGCTCCTGACTTACCCTCTGAGTCCAAATGAAAGTTTTCTAAGGTATCTGACTTTACCACAGGACAATGAGCTAGCGATTGATCTGAGACAAACAGCTGTAGTGATCATGGCCCATTTAGATCGTCTCGCCACCCCATGTATGCCCCCGCAGTGTAGCTCTCCTACATCTCATAAGGTAACTATTTGCAGTGCCAAAACTAATAAGATGTTTTTCCTAAAGGTGTAACTCATTTTCAGTTTGGAAGTAAAACAACTCCTAAGATTCTTCAGATTTCTTTTTGGTTTTCACAAGGTAACCTTGAGTTGCCTAAATTTGTCGTGCTTTGGTGTCTTTTGCTACATCAGTGCTCTGTCCATCAGACTTGGAGTACAATTCTATGATTTTTGAACCATTTTTTCATATCACAACACTATGGACAATTTTGCCATAGTTTGAGCTGTTCCTTGTGTTTATCAAAGCAAATGCTCAAGACTAGTTTTATAAATGTTGGATGTCTGATATATTTAAAATCTAAAAAAAAAAAAGAGGAAAGAAATGTTAAACTTCCCAACTTGAAAAATCTCTGAACACTTATTGTAGATATTTATAGCTCAGTCAGTAGCAGACTAAACTGAATATGAAGCATGCAAGCCTTTATTTCTGATATATTTTAATAAGTAAGGTTTATTGACTGCTGGTGTGGTGACTGTCCCAGATTTGAGTATATTTGGTATATAAAGATTTAAGAAAAAAATCTGCTCTGTGCATATTATTGAGTTCCGTATTTCAAAGTTAGTACTTACATAATTTCTTATTTTCTAGGGATCTCTGCAAGAGGTCATTGCATGGGGTTTAATAGGTTGGAAATATTATGCTAATGTGAGTGGTCCAATTCAATGTGAAGGACTTGCCAATCTTGGCGTCGTGCAGGTTGCCTGTGCAGAGAAACGCTTTCTAATACTATCTAGGAACGGACGGGTTTATACACAAGCATACAATAGTGATACTCTGGTGAGTTTTTTTTTTTACATGTTTTAAAAAATGTGTTCTCTTCTGTGCTACTTCATAGTATGTCTGCAACTTGCACTACTTACAGTACTTTGGAAGAGTAGATGGAGACATACTGAACGTTGTGAGCTTCTGTGTTGTTGGTTTTGAACTTTCAGAAAAAGTGCTTTTGATACCTTGTATTGATTTGATGAAATGTATCTGTATCTGTATTTTTATCAGGCTAGAGGTTATAAACACAGTGATAATTACTTTTGTCGGTATGCTGGCCTTAGTAAAAACTGTGGAAATTGACAGATACAAAATGGATTTTACTTCAGTGATGTAACACTGCATCCAAACTGTGTATTTTCTCACAGCAGAAACATTTGTCATTACAATTGCCTATAAGGTTAATTCTATTTTCATATATACTGAATACCTTATAAGGATGGAAATTGAGTGCACAGTTTTGATGAAGCCTTAGGAAAACTCCATCTAGTTATTCTGTATACAGGCAAGAGATATGGAAAATGTAAGCAACTATTATAAGTGTATTGCTTTTGTTTGGTTCACAGGGACCACAGCTGGTGCAGAGTCTAGCTTCCAGAAATATTGTGAAGATAGCGGCACATTCAGATGGGCATCACTATCTTGCTTTGTCAGCAAATGGTGAAGTTTTCTCTTGGGGTTGTGGAGATGGTGGAAGACTAGGCCATGGAGATACAGTGTATGTAAAAATTGTCACATTTATTTGCCGGTGTTCTGAATTAATAGTAACAAAAAATTTAGTTGTGTATACAAGCACATTCAGCATTTGATATCCATCTCTGTTATTGAACAGAAATTGCATTCTTTCTGCATGTTTTCTCTGCCTTTAGTATTCCCTGTTCTATATTAATGCTACCTTCTGAAATACTTGTACATGAGTGTATAGCAGTGGTTGCACTATTATTGGTCTTTTTATTCATGGCTTTATGAATCCACAATGCATTTATCTAGGAGCATTGACTCAGATGTTGGAGTGGGGTTATAATTTCCTATGCAGTCATGTTGCATATATCATTCCTTTTCTTCCCCCTTTTTTAAACAATAACATTAGCATCCTGCTTTTGCATAGGAGTCTTCTACAGGGCTATTCTGCAGGGGGTATACATCAATATAGAGACTGTGTCTTCCCCCAGTGCTGAATTGCCTGTAAGGCAAGGGAGCAAATACACAAGGGTTAGCAGTGTCACTAACTTAGTTGTTTATATATAAGATTAAAGATGATATTTTTATAGTAGACAGATATTTTAAAAAATGCTTCATTAATTTAACTGGAAATAAAAGTCAAAGACACTATTTCAGTGGTTTGTATGACATTGAACGATCTGAATTTAATTTTTGGCTTAATAGCTCTATTTATATTTTGATACTTCAGACTACTAATAAGGTTTGCAGGTAAAATTGCAGCAATTGTTTTCTGACAAGTGTGTCACATCTTTTTTACTATCTATTCATCACCTTTTGTGAAATATGTCACCTTCTCTTTAAATAGCCCTCTGGAGGAACCGAAGATGATATCTGCTTTATCTGGAAAGCAAGCTGGGAAACATGTTGTTCATATTGCATGTGGAAGCACCTATAGTGCAGCCATTACTGCTGAAGGAGAGCTATATACATGGGGACGAGGAAACTATGGCAGGCTTGGTCACGGTATGTTACTTGGGATCTTAAAGTAAGATAGAGTTTTGTTTCTCAAAGAACTGTTTAATGCCCATCTCAGATGATCTTTTATCCAACTTACCTAAAACTGATTATGTGGTTTCACATGAATTGAAGTAATTATGGGAAGAATTGTCTTAAAAGCACTAAATTTCTATGAGTTATGTGTAAATGAGCCCTTGGAGAAGAAAAAAATCTACACTGCACTCTTCCTTGTGAAGTAAAGACTATCTCCTGGGTTAAGTCCATTCTAGATACCTAAGAAACCATATGGGAGTTTAGTCATGATGCTCAAAGCTGAAAACAAAACCAAAGCAACACCCCTTTACCCCCCCCCCCCCCCCCCCCCCCCCCCCAAAACACCCAAAAGCAAGCAAAAAAAAACCCAAAACAAAGAAAAGAACCGACCAGACCTTCGTGGATTTGCTTCTCACAGAACTACTTTGTTTTGAAGGCTCTAGTGAAGATCAGACCATCCCAATGCTGGTCACAGGGCTGAAAGGACTCAAGGTTATTGATGTGGCCTGTGGAAGTGGAGATGCTCAGACTCTTGCAGTTACTGAAAATGGTTAGTAGCCAAGTATAATTAAATGCTTTTGAGTAAGCTTACCTTTTCTCCCTTTCATTCTGAAAATATTTATGCTGCAGACATTATGCTTATTTCTAGTGGCTTGAATTCTCTAAGAATTTGAAGCTGAAATTCCTTTTGGGGAAATATAAATGTGCATTTATATGGTCTTGCATATAACATGTACAGATATATTGCCATGTGTAGATACACAATATATTCATTATGAATATGCAAATATATATTTCCATTTATGTTATACATTTACATGGGTATTTAAAATAAGCACACAAAATGCTACATATATGTCCATATGCATCTAAATTCTATGCATTATTATATAAATGCAAATAGCTCACGTTGACAGAACAGTCAGAATTTTGGGTAGGAGAGTTGTCTTTGTTAACTCGTGGGAGCTGCCTAAGAGAGGTTGTATTGAAATCTTGCTTCCCAGCATTCCTGAGTGAGGTGCCCAGGGTGAGACAGATTCAAAACCTGAATTTCACTGTGTGAAGTTAAGCCTCAGAGTCATCCCTTAAGAAGCAGATAGCTCATGGAACCTAGCTGTTTTAAAATATAGCTGGTTATGGTGATGTGCAGTATTTAATAGCTGAAATGTTTGCTCCTCCAGGAAATGGAAACCTGAATTTAATTTTTTTTTTTTTCATTCTTCTCCTTGTGTGCTTCTGTTGCTTATCAGACTACCTTACAGATTAGTTTATACAAGTAGGGCACACAAATACATCAGTGTGTAAAACAAGACATTTTTGGGGCGCTTGTGTGGCTTTACCATTCTTGAACCATAATTTTATTTGATGCAGAATGACTTGACTATATCTAAGTTTCTTTATTAGGTCTTAGATTTAGTGTATTTCAAAAGAAGTTGATAGACAATAGCACTTCTAATTTCATTTTGTGAAATGGTTGAATGATGAGGACTGAATTAAGATAACAAGTTTCACTGACAATTTGGCCATTTGATGTAGAATAAAATTTAGAATGCTTTATACATCTTATTATAAATAGAAGGCAGTTTTCAACTAGAGATCTTACTACAAGCTTGATTTGAAGTAGATCCTATGCTTCTGTTTTTATGTTTTTAAGGACTTTCTGTACACTGAATCTTCAGTGCATGTGTTACACTTTTTATGTTTAGGTTTAGCAGCATGGAAACTTCTCAAATTTTTCTCTTCCTTCTTACTATCATGAACTATTATAAATTAATTCATAACTGCTATTCTTAAAATTAGGAAATTGTGCTTACTATAGAATCTCAGATTTTTAAAAACTTGCTTGTCAAACCAAATAACTTCATTGAATGAAAAAGCAATGGAATATTTTTTGTTTTCTTTCTCTTAATTTAAAGGCCAGGTGTGGTCTTGGGGTGATGGAGACTATGGAAAACTGGGAAGGGGAGGCAGTGATGGTTGCAAGACTCCCAAGCTGATAGAAAAACTTCAAGATCTGGACATAGTGAAAGTACGCTGTGGGAGTCAGTTTTCTATTGCTTTAACCAAAGATGGCCAGGTCTACACCTGGGGAAAAGGTGACAATCAGAGACTTGGGCATGGAACAGAAGAGCATGTTCGATATCCCAAACTGCTTGAAGGCTTGAAAGGTAATTATCAGAGCTCGAAATATTCCAAAGTGTTTTTTGCTGTTGTTGGAACCTTTTAGCATACATTAGAGATATCAACTGTAAGAATGATGGTACCATGTACTCGTGTCATTTTATGCTGGTTGCATTGAAACTGCACCTTGCCCATCACTTCTGCATTTACACCTTTAGAATTCTAGCAGACTTAGAGCTGCTATGTTATGAATTATTTAAATGCTAATTGTCTTGTGTTCTCTTCATTCTTACTGCTTTTCTTTTATTAGGTTCAGTAAAATGCTTATTTAAAACATGTATATTTGCACTGTCATGCAAATAAAGATATATTTTATATATATATGCTTAGATTAGGCAAGTGAGTGGAATACATGGAAATCACAGACAGCTAATAATATCTAGTAACTGGTAAGTTGTTTGTGCTAGTATTTTTCACTAGTTTGTAACAGAGTGAGGATTATTTCTTCTGTTAGTGAGAAACTTGAGGCTCTGTAGGACAGGATGAGGAAGAAACCTCTTTTATTGCCCCATCTTTCCTAAAATTTTTGTTCGTATGTGATGAATGATCTAATTGAAAGTAACTTCTGAACTAGTAACTACAATATAATTTACAGTCTGTGTTCATAGATGGGGAGATCTTTTAATAAACCTTTCCTGAAGAGGTACCTGAGTAGAAGGGATACAAAGTAGAAGATATTTTTTTTTCAAACTTGTAACTTTTGTACTTAAGCTGTTTCTTAAGGATCTTTACATATTTCCTTGGTTTTTCTTTTGCTGTTCTCTTCCAATCCACTACTAAGGCAAAGATGAGACTCTTGATGTCCTTAATGTGTTCATAGTTAAGTATGGTTGTTTTCCTTACCTCTGTTTCTGTTAATGATTGTAATCTTTAAGCTATATTTTCAATACTTGACTCCTGTATCAGGAAAAAAAGTGATAGATGTGGCAGCTGGATCTACCCATTGTTTAGCACTGACTGAAGACAGTGAAGTGCACAGCTGGGGAAGCAATGATCAGTGTCAACATTTTGATACGTTGCGGATCACCAAACCAGAGCCTGCAGCTCTCCCAGGATTAGACACAAAGCATATCATTGGAATTGCTTGTGGGCCTGCTCAGGCAAGTTTTACTTTTTAGTTGTTAATTTGTCTCTCTGTGAGACTAGTTCTGTACGCTAATCCCAGTCCCTCTTTCTGTGCTTGCATGACTTTTCTTGTTCTTGTTTTTTATTCTCAATAAATGAAGGCTTGGGAAAAAACCAAATCTTGTGCAGTTCCTCTGCCAAAAAGGAATGACTAGCTTTCCCTCTGTTGAGTATTCTGAGTAGCAGCTATTTACCGGTTTTGATTTTTGTCTGGTAGAGCAAAAAAAAGAATTGTCAAGCAGCATGTTTTCTGCAGGAAAGATAGTGAGGTATATGAACTGGTGTAACTGCATTTTGGAAACTCTAATATTTTTTTTCTGGGATTGGCAGGGGTTTATGTGTGTTTAGAACAATGAGAGTGGAGGGTTTTCTTCAACAAAAATGCTGATATTATTTCTGTGTCTTCTAATACTGTTGAAGGCAGGTGTTAGCTTTACACTTCTAGCTCTAATTAGTGTCATCTTATATTTGGGAAATAAATGTTGAACTTCATATATTGTTTACATTTATAGAGTTTTGCTTGGTCATCGTGTTCCGAGTGGTCAATAGGCTTGCGAGTGCCTTTTGTGGTGGATGTTTGTCCCATGACATTTGAGCAGCTAGATCTTCTACTAAGACAAGTGACAGAGGGAATGGATGGCTCCTCTGACTGGCCCCCTCCTCAGGAAAAGGAATGTATGGCTGTGGCGACATTAAACCTTCTAAGGCTTCAGGTACCTTCAGTTTCATACACATTGAGCAGTCATTGAACTAAATTGCTTGGATGAAAATAGTAGACTTAATGCACTTTAAGACATTTCTGCTGATTTGAAAAGTGAAATAAGTACGTCACTTTCTACTATTTGAAATTTGGCAGCTAGTGATTGTTTTTTTTTTTCTCAACAGCTTTGGATCTCAGTAAAAATGAACTATAAAAATAAAACATATATGGACTAAGCCTTGTATACTCATTCAAGCCCATACACTCAGGGATTTTGAGCATTTCTAATAATTTAAATAACATTTTTAAGAGTGAATGTCCTCTGTAGAGGTGTGACAGTCACAAAATCAGAGAATGATATAGGTTGGAAGGGACCTCTGAGATTATCTAGTCCAACCCCCCTGCCTGAGCAAGTCCACCTAGAGCAGGTTGCACAGGAATGTGTCTAGGCAGGTTTGGAATGTCTCCAGTGATAGCGACTCCACCATCTCCCTGGGCAGCCTGTTCCAGTCTCTGGCACCCTCAAAGTAAAGAAGTTCCTCCATGTTTAGATGGGACTTCCTATGTTCAAGTTTGTGCCCGTTACCTCTTGTCCTGTCACTGGGCACCACTGAAAAAGACTGGCTCCATCCTCTTGACATCCACCCTTTAAGTATTTGTAAGCATTGATCAGATCCCCCCTAAGTCTTCTTTTCTCCAAACTAAAAAGACTCAAGTCCCTCAGCCTTTCCTCATAAGAGAGATATTCTAGGCCTCTAATCATCTTTGTAGCCCTTTGTTATACCCTCTTCAGCAGTTCCTTGTCCTTCTTGAACTAGGGAGCCCAGAACTGGATGCAGTACTCCAGATGGGGCCTCACCAGGGCAGAGGAAGGGGTGTATGACCTCCCTCAACCTGATGGCCATATTCTTCTTGATGCACCCCAGGATGCTATTTGCCTTCTTGGCCACAAGGGCACATTGCTGGCTCATGGTCATCCTGTTGTCCACAAGAACTCCCAGGTCTTTTTCTACAAGTCTGCTGAAGTCACTGAAGATGTGCTACTTTTCTTACCATGCTGTAGCAAAGTAGAAATATTTAGGTTATTCTTTAAGCTAAATTTCAGAGTTTTAGGGGATATAGTTAAATATAGTTCATAATCTTTGAGTATTAGCTTAAATTCAGTAGGTGTATGAACAATTTTAATTTCACAATTCTATCAATGAAATTACTCAATTCATCCAGAGTTTGCTTTTTTGTTTTTCAATTCATATCTCTTCTTAATTAAAATTTGCCTTTTTTTTTTTTTACCTTTCTTTTTTTTCAGCTTCATGCAGCCATTAGTCATCAGGTGGATCCAGAATGCCTGGGCTTAGCTTTAGGCAGCATACTGCTCAACAGCCTGAAGCAAACAGTGGTGACATTAGCAAGCAATGCTGGTGTTCTTAACACTGTGCAGTCCGCTGCTCAGGCAGTGCTGCAGAGCGGATGGTCCGTGTTACTGCCAACAGCAGAAGAGCGGGCTAGGGCTCTCTCGGCGCTCTTACCCAGTGCAGGTTGGTCCTAAGATTTAAACCTATTTGTTTCGTGCTTGCATTTCTAGTTTATTAATAGCTTCTCCCATTCTTAGTTTCAGGAAATGAAATGAATGTAAGCCCAGGCCGTAGATTTATGATTGACCTCTTGGTGGGCAGCTTGATGGCTGATGGAGGCTTAGAGTCTGCACTAAATGCTGCTATTACTGCAGAAATTCAGGTATGTTTCGGCAGCTTTGCAGTTCTGTATAAACAGAATAAGGTGTGTGAAGTGTCTTCTGAAGTTCGTGGGTTGGTATTGTGCTCTTTTGACCTGAAACTTGTGCCAGTGTGTTTGTATGGAAGCATGAATCGTATTCTCCTTTTTAATAGACTGTTTCTTTTCATAGCCTAGAGTAATCATTTTAACAATGGTAATATTTTTTTTAAGAGCTGTAATAGGATCATAGCTTTAGAAAGTACTTTCTTGTGGGATTCTTGAGTTCTTCACTTCTTTTGATGTCATCCATGTCTCTCCAGCAGAAATTTCAGCCTTGTTTCTTTTGAATTCAGGATGAATGAATTCTTTGCAGCGTCCCAGATTTCTATATGTTCTGTTTCAGACTGGTTCAAATGTTCTAGAGATGCTGACTTGTATTAAAACAAGCATTCTGTATATAGTCTTGTCCATTAGCCTATCAGAGATGACATCCTCTGCACAGACTGCTTTAAGTTCCTGTATTTACATATGGATGTGAAAACAAAAGTGTGTTTTTTCCCTTGCCTCTTCATTTGTAGAATCCTTCCTAGTATATTTTTTTCTTGGGTTCTCTTCGCTACTGGTAAATGGGGAGGTTTGCATTGCAGAGGAGTGCCTATACTTAGTTTTGCTTTAATGCATAGTCTAGCACTGGAATTCTCTATTGTATTTCAAGACATGCAGGACCTCTTGTTTCTTACCCAAGTCTTCTAGGGCACATTTATGTTATAGCATAGGTCAGAGATGCCTGAGCCAACTTCAGATCTGTGCTGAAAGGGATCTAGGTAGCAGCGTGCAATACTGCACAGGTTAATTTCCATTGTCTAAAACCTGGATTAATTTGTTTCCACGGAGTTCTGTGTGACTGTAGCTCAGTAGCAAAGCTAACCCAGGTTCTTCTCCTATGGGCTGGATTTGTTAATTTCATAAATAACTGAAGGCATGTATTTATTTGTTATTAGCTACTGGTAGGTAGAAACATACCTAGAGCAGAAATAAACTGTTAACTTGATTTGGTGGAAATTGAATTTGGAGTTTGTCTGCCTTTGTTTAACTTCACGACCTCCCTACCGGTTTTACTTTTTTTTTTTTTTTTTTAACTTCTGTTGTTACAGAATATACAATACACATTTGCCTGGTAGGAATTGCTTCATTTCTGGCATAGGTGAAAGTAACTTGATCTTATTATGATTCCTTGTTAATAAAGTGTTTCATATCACAGTGGAGGTTTGTACATTTTCTTTAATTTTACTTACTTTTTAGGATATTGAAGCAAAAAAAGAAGCACAGAAAGAAAAAGAAATTGATGAACAAGAAGCAAATGCATCAACACTTCATAGGAGCAGGACTCCATTGGACAAAGACCTTATTAATACTGGAATCTATGAATCTGCAGGAAAACAAAGTTTACCTTTAGTTCAGTTAATTCAGCAGTTACTAAGGTAATTGCTTTGAATTTCTTTTATTGTTGTACAGGAGATCTGTTTAGATGTTTTAGGAACTAGTCAACTAAAGGATGACTAATTTTGCCTAGGAAGTAAATAGCTTCCTGCTAGCATTTTAGCTGCTCAGAAATCAAAATATTGAACATTATTGTAGCTTGTCTATAGTTTTGCTATTTTGTTTGTGAAAGACCAAAATTCTATACTTAATGACATGATTTTAGAAAGACTTACTGTGTTGCTTTTGTGGATTTTGATACTTCTATACTCTGAAAGTCTGTGTAACATGTAGGACAAATGTTCAAAAGCCTGTCTTTACAAAGTATGAGAATTGGCACAAATTTATTCAAAACTGAACGTTTTACCTCAAAGAGACTGTAGCTGGGGCTATAAGTGGGCAAGAAACCTGAATTTTAAATTCTTGCCACTGAAGAAGAACTGTGAATGAATGACAAATGAAGTGCTGAAAACAAAGCTTCTTTATATTGTTTGCAGCAGTATTTAATATGTAGCATATGTAGCAGGAAGTAATTATGAGATTACTAAGAAATGTATTGTGCCTTTTCACTTAATTGTGATAGTAACCATGTAATTTTATCAGTAATGAGACTCTTTTGAACTGCACAGTGTCATGACTTTCATTGCAGCCTTTCAGTGAAAATTG
This sequence comes from Scolopax mira, assembly GCA_004320125.1. Taxonomy (NCBI): domain Eukaryota; kingdom Metazoa; phylum Chordata; class Aves; order Charadriiformes; family Scolopacidae; genus Scolopax; species Scolopax mira. Next base: position 169,627 of record BJBW01000358.1, on the reverse strand, counting down.
TCAGATTTTGTCATCACTCCCTACCAAAGACATAGAATACAAAATGGATGTATTTTATGAAGCCTGTTAAAAGAGCCTCCACAAAAGCCACTGACTCTTTGAGTCTTATGTTGCAAAGAAGGGAACATCCTACAAAAAAACTTTGCATAGATGTCATATATTTGTGTGAAATTCTAGCAAAAGCTTAACTGGTGTTTCTGTGGACTGTCTTCACTATCAGCACCCTTTAAGTACTTTACATACTTTTATCCCAATTAGGAACATCGCTTCACAGACAATAGCCAAACTAAAAGATGTTGCTCGTCGCATTTCTTCCTGTGTGGACCACGAACATTGTAGCAAAGAGAGATCTGCTTCTCTGGACCTGTTGCTCCGTTTTCAGCGTCTACTTGTTAGTAAACTTTACCCAGGAGACTGTGTTGGGCAGGTCCCTAATACATACAGTAAGTTATTGTAAAAAAACTAAGACAATCCACACCCCCCCCAGCATTTCTGTAATAACGTCTTTTACAGAATAGCAGTTTCTTATTTTATCTTCATGTCTCATCTATCAGCCTATTTGCTGAGTCTATCTGAAGTGTTTGAAAGTAGTTTCTTTAAATTGTTTTCTGTAAAGGAAAATTTCTTTTTGGAAGGCAGCAGGATTTAAATAATAAACTTCTGGTAAACTTTTAAAACTATGTGGTTTCTTAATTCAATGCTAATACTGAATGGCTGCATTTCAGAAGAGTTAGCAGCTCTTGAAATCCATTTCTTAAACATGACTGTGATGGCTTTCTGTGCTCTCTTTCTTTTTTATACAGGTCCTGACCTCTTAGGTGTTGGCTCTTTACTGAAGAAATACACTGCTCTTCTGTGCACGCACATTGGTGATATACTTCCTGTGGCAACCAGCATTGCTTCTACTAGTCATAGGCATTTTGCAGAAGTATCTCGTGTCGTGGATGGAGATTTAACAGGTATATTTTTCTTTGCTGTCCTCCTTTCCTCCTCTTCCACAAAATTATAAAGTTATATGGTACATGTTCTTGAAAGTTTTAAATGACTAAAAAATGAGTAAATTTAATGTTTTGATTGATGGGAGAGGAAGAGGGAAAATCTTGATGGGGAAGGCAAGATCTTTGTACTAAAGCAGTAACAGAAGGCAGAATGTATTGCTTGGTGATTTACTTCCATTATGCTATAAATGTGGGTCTTGAATGAGATGTGAATGTCTTCTGTGTTTTCTGTCTTTTAGGCGTTCTTCTTCCAGAATTGGTAGTTTCTGTAGTACTACTCCTCAGTAAAAATGCCGGATTAATGCAGGAAGCTGGTGCCATCCCTCTGTTGGCTGGCTTGCTAGAACATCTAGACAGATTTAACCATTTAGCCCCTGGAAAGGAAAGGGATGACAATGAGGATTTAGCATGGCCAGGAATAATGGGTATGTACTAGTTGTCTAGACTGTTTAGTTTTGTTTTCATGAAGTAGCAATATAAAAATGGTGAATATTCAGGAACTACTGTCAGGAAGGGAATTCTACTTCAGAATACAAATTTTTATTAATCAATTCATATGGTAGTATTTATTTCTGTCAATAAATTCTCAAGTTATGTGTAGAAGTAGGATTAAATAGAGTACAAATGCAACTTTTTAAAGAAGTAGTTCCCATCATTTTGCTTTTTGAATCTGAAAAGTTGCAGTGAAAACGAGTAGTACATCTAGATATTTTGTTACTAAATTCTATCATTAACATAAAGGGAGAGTAATGTGACAGCTTTGAAATAAGACGGTTTTCTTTTCCCAGGCACTTTATAATGTGGGCTGTTTCTGCAGTGAAAAGAAAACCAGAAAATGTGCGTTTCTGACTGAGCATTTCACTGGTAGAGGGAGGAATGAAACAGGGTTGACATGACCCAAGAGAGCTAAGGGTACCACTGCTAGACAGGAGCATGTTGGGAAGAGCAAAATATATGTGAAAATTGAGTTACTGGTCTAATAGAGCAAACTGAGGTGAAAGCATATGTGTGCAAACATTAATCTGATATTTCTTGCCTGGATGAAATTACCTTTAGTTTGAAGTTGTTTACTGATACATAAATTGGAAGACTTCAGACGTGTACGTAACCTTCCTTCTTTTAAAAAATATGGATTTAGACTGAAATTAAATATACAACCAATGCCTTGCAAGCAAGCATGTAATAAAACTGAAGTAATTTTGAGGGAGAACAGACTAGAGATGCTCCACCTTCAAACAAAACAGCTGTATAGTTGGGCTATGCTAGGTCTTTGAAAGAATGATGCTGGAGATCAGTGCATAAAAGAACACAGGGTACTTGCAATTTAATTGCATGCTACGTAGACAGGAACATATTGATAGCTATTTTCACTTTGAATCATATTGAAAGACAAGCAGCCTTTTAATACAGGTAAAGATTTTGATTAGGCAACTGTTAAAAGACTGTTCAGAAAAACCTTTGCTTTCTGTTTTTTTTTTTGATAAATTCCCTATTCTGTTTTATACCTGTAGGTTCATTTTTTACTGGACAGAGTTGCAGAAATAATGAGGAGGTGACACTTATACGTAAAGCTGATCTAGAGAACCACAACAAAGATGGAGGATTTTGGACAGTGATTGATGGGAGAGTGTATGATATAAAGGACTTCCAAACCCAGTCTTTAACTGGCAGTAGTATACTTGGTGAGAATCAAAATCTGAATTAAAGACACAAATTATTTCTATTTCAAAATGAGATGGCATACAAGTTTTTAGATATTCTATTGACTGCTTCATTCTTTCATTAGCTCAGTTTGCAGGTGAGGACCCAGTTGTTGCTTTGGAAGCTGCTTTGCAATTTGAGGACACACGGGAGTCAATGCATGCCTTTTGTGTTGGCCAATACATGGAGGTAAAAGTGTTATGTATTAATGGATACGTATTTTCTAAAGTAAAATACTGCTTTGCTTTCAAAATCCTTGTTGGAGCTCAGTTCTAGCTTCCAACTCCTATTTCTTTTAATTAGCCTGACCAGGAAGTGATTACAACACCAGATCTGAGTACTTTGTCATCACCTCTAATAGACACAGAAAGGAATTTGGGTCTTCTCCTTGGACTCCATGCTTCCTACCTGGCAATGAGCACACCACTGTCTCCTCTGGAAGTTGAATGTGCCAGTAAGCAGAACTTTATTTTGACTTTAAATAAGTGATAAATACTTGCGTGTCAAAGCATGCAAGAAAAAGACACAGGTCAAATCAATTAGCTGGACATCTAGTACCTCTTTAGTTTTGCTGTCTTCTGAAGAAGTTCTTTCTTCTTAACATTAATTAATGTACTCATCAAGGTCCAATAATTTAGCAAGATTTAAATAAGGATTAGATAATTTTGAACAGTTAAATATCCATAATTTTGCAATATACAGGATAGAGAGAATATTGGAAAAGAATATTCCTGAGTGCCTGAAGCATCTGGTGTTGGATTCTGTCTTGTTGGGTATCTTAATTTGGTGAAGAGAGGGTATAATTCAATATTAATAATAGACTACTAGGTAAAGGCCTATTATCTCTAAACAGCGATGGCTGTCCTGTTGCTTAATGGCAGACCTGGGTTTTTTTTGTGAAAAAGTTTCATCAAATGGAAGAGTTGCTAAGCCTTCTCTTTTGAGCTGTGTGTGCATTGTATTTGAGGGAATCGTTGAGTCTTCATATCTTAATCTTTCATCAGAATATACATTTGCGTTTTCTTTCTTTTAGAATGGTTGAAGTCATCTATCTTTTCTGGAGGCTTGCAAACTAGTCAGATTCATTACAGTTACAATGAGGAAAAAGATGAAGACCATTGCAGTTCACCTGGAAACACTACTCCAAATAAAGCAAAACTATATACACATCGATTAACTTTGAGTGACCATTCACAACCTTTTCTCCAAGCTATTGCAGATAATAATATTCAGGATCACACTGTGAAGGTAAGCCCTCAGTAGTTCTCTTCACAAAAAATGTTGCTGAAGGGAGACAGTGGTGGCCTGAAACAAATTTGTGGGTGAAAATTCTCCAGAAGTTCTAGCTAAACAATTGTAAAAACTTATTTCAGGCTTACTTTTTGTGAAGGAGTGGTTGAGTACTACTAATGGATAAAATTTGCATGTTTCACTTAATATGGAATTGTGGATGTTATGAAAACCTCTAAGATTTACACTGATTACTGTCTTCTGTGATACTTTGTTTTTCTAACCCTTTTGACTTCAGTCTCATTATCAAAAACCCCCAGATAAATCCTTGGGAGGCTGGAATAGCCATAATGATGAGTCAGGAGAAGAACAAAAATAACATTAGGTGACATGGCTATCTCAGAGATATAAGCAGTAGAAGTTTTGTTCCTTGAGCACATTGCTCTTATACAAGAAGAATGATACAGGGTATCCTTTGTAGCATTAGGTTATAATTGCTATGTATTAAATAGTGCATATTGCCTGTTGTATGTCACTGCTGAATGTTGGTTCAGATTGTGGAGGTTATTCAGTATTATTTAAATGCTGGCTGCAGTATGTTGGGTCCTTTCACTGTATCTAAAACCAAAGTTAAATAGAGGCTGTTGTGTGTTTTTGTAGGACTTCTTGTGTCAAATAGAGAGATACTGTAAACAGTGTCACTTAACAACACCAATCACATTTCCTCCTGAGCATCCTGTGGAAGAAGTAGGACGTTTATTGTTATGTTGTCTTCTGAAGCACGAAGATTTGGGTAGGTAGGCTTATGGTATAGCTGTCTCAGAATACATTTTGGACCCATTTAAACTCTATTATGGATGATTTGGAAATGCATATTCAGAGATTGTCTTTTCCTATTAAGGTCATGTAGCACTGTCTCTTGTTCATCCTGGTACCCTTGGAGTTGACCAGGTAAAGCACAAAACCTTACCAAAATCTGTAGTGGATGTGTGTCGTGTTGTCTACCAAGCAAAATGCTCACTGATTAAGGTAAGCCTCTTACCTGCTGAAGTTTATTATTTTTCATTGGAAGTGTTTTATTAAAAAGTTATATGTTGTTCATTTTATTGCATATTAAACAATAATCTAATATTTCAATGACTTTTCTAGACCCATCAAGAACAAGGACGTTCTTACAAGGAAGTATGTGCTCCTGTTATTGAACGTTTGAGATTCTTATTCAATGAACTACGTCCTGCAGTTTGCAATGATCTTTCTATAATGTCTAAATTTAAACTTCTTAGTTCGTTGCCCCGATGGCGAAGGGTAGCTCAGAAAATAATTAGAGAAAAAAGGAAAAAAAGAGGTAAGGCAATGTTAATGTTGTATTTTCTTTGAAGCTGTGAAAATCAATCTAATTCCAAGGTCTGTAACTCTATATTGGAGACTCTTGATAGCTAAAGCATCAAAGCTTTTTGCTTTCTGGTGCATTTTCCTGAAGTTTACTAAATCAATGTATACACGTCAGTTCCTACAGCAAAAACAGGCAGACAAGAGTCAATGTTAGGTGAAGCATGCTTCTTTCTGTTCCAGCATATTAAAGCTGACTGATCAATATCAGTCCCTCTGAATTGGTTTTAGTAGAGTTTAACTAGAAGTGGCATTTTACTAAAAATCATGCTTTATGAAAGCAGTGTAGTCAAAGAACTGTTTAACATTAATAAATTAATGTGGTGAACAAACACTCAAGTGCTTTTGAAGCTGGTCTTTAAAGATAAAAGTGTATTGCAGATACTACTAAAGCAGATTTGATAATAGTTGGAGATAGCGTTCATCAAGGGTACATTTCCATTGTATTACAGATCTTGAGCCTTCTCTGTGCTTAGGTTATCATGCAAAACTAAAATGTGATATTGTACAATATTATAGGTTACATGAGAAAATTTTTTTTTTTTTTTTAATTTCTAGTGCCAAAAAAATCTGAATCTGCTGATGTGGAAGAATCCAAACTTGGAAACGAAGAGAGTGATTTAGAAGAATCCTGTGTGGTACCTCATAGTCCTGTACCTATAGAGAAAAGGCCCATACAAATCAAATCACCCAAGGTAGGCTATCAGATTTTGAATCAACCTTGTGAATAAAAATAACAAGAGGGAAAAATGTTACCTAAAGCATGATTACTCAAAGTTGGCATTTAATATTCTGATAATGGAAGTTTGGGATACATATATGGCACATTGTTTTAGTGAAACATGAATTCATTCTTAAAAATAAGCTTGTGTACTGCATATTTAGAATACATAAAGGTACCTTCTCTAGTTTTTAGAGTACTAATAATCTTAGAAGTGTTCATATAAAGCTTAATTTCAAAATAAAATGTTGTCATGGGTTACTTCCTGTTTTCTAATATTAATACATTCGAAGTTTTATGGACTAATTTTAAACAAGATAATGAGTTACAAATAATACTAAGCTCTTTCTTGGCATTGAAGAAGTTCCCTCTTTCCCTCCCCTCCAAGTGTTTTATATTTGGACATAGTTTAAATGAAATAACTTACTTTTTCGGTAATAGAAAATCTGCTTTAACATGCTTCCTTCCTGTTTTTCAGGATAAGTGGCAGCCACTTTTGAGTACAGTTACAGGTGTCCATAAATACAAGTGGCTGAAGCAGAATGTCCAAGGCTTGTATCCACAGTCTGCTCTCCTTAACACCATTGTTGAATTTGCACTAAAAGAGGAGCCAGTGGATGTAGAAAAAATGAGAAAATGTTTATTAAAACAGGTAAAATAGATGAAAATGGGCTTGCATGTATTAGCAGTTTACATAAGCATGACAAGTTTTTTTTCTCTTTTACAGTTGGAAAGAGCAGAAGTTCGTCTGGAAGGAATAGATACTATTCTGAAATTGGCAGCAAAAAATTTTTTGCTCCCATCTGTGCAGTATGCTATGTTCTGTGGATGGCAGAGGCTTATTCCAGAAGGAGCCAATATAGGGTAAAACTTCTTCTTGTATTGCTTTCACAATGCTTCACTAAGGAAAAAAAAAAAACACAACCAACTTATTTTTGTTGTTGTTTTTCTGCAAAGGGAACCTCTTACTGACTGCTTGAAGGATGTTGATCTGATCCCACCGTTTAACAGAATGCTGCTAGAAGTAACTTTTGGAAAGTTGTATGCGTGGGCTATTCAGAATGTCCGGAACATCTTGCTGGATGCAAATGCAAAATTTAAAGAACTAGGTGAATCTCCTTTTGTTGTTAGCTTGGGGGAAAACCGTTTTTAAATTAATAATGATTTTTTTTTTTTTTTTTAAAAGTTCCCAATAATTGATATCCTAAAATCAGTTCCCTTGGTTTGTGCTGAGAATGCTTTGACTTTCTGTCCATCCATGTGTCATTCCACTCCCCTCCTGTTCCCCCTTAACTCATTTTTCGGTCTGTAAGAGAATGTTGCTGGTAGCCCAGCAGCAGGTGATTGATTACTCATTAGTAACATTTTACTATTAAAATCTAAATTATAAAAAGTTTCTTGGAACTTCACCGTGTAAGTTCTTAAAGCCAAGCAGGGAGTAAAACAATATTTTAAGCCATCAAACAAATCTATAACCTGTTTTATTGTAGCTCCCAAATGTCAGCTGACACTGCTACTTCTACTGCTTTTGAATTAGGTGTGCAGCCTGTTCCTCTGCAAACAATTACTAATGAGAACCCAGCAGGACCAAGTCTTGGGACTATCCCACAAGCACGTTTTCTCTTGGTCATGCTCAACATGTTGACGCTGCAACATGGTGCGAATACCTTGAGCCTCCTCCTTAACTCTGGAATGCTGGCATTGACACAAACAACGCTGCGGCTGATAGGTACGAGATCTTCTGGTTTCTTGTTGGGAAGAAAACACGTTTTATAAATCTCCCGGATGTTTTACCTGTTGGTGTCCCCAAACTACAGAATGACTTTACTGCTTAAAGGTAGTACTTAATGCCATTCACCTTTACCACTGATATAAAAACCACCACAATTGAGGTAGAAGTTAGTTTGACTATAGCCTTTATTCATTCAGGATTTTTCTCCTAAGCCTTTGCTATGGCCATCCTTGCTGGAATTTAGGAGCAATAATGTAGTTTTGGTGGAAACATTACAAATAAAATTAAAATGGAAACATTAAAAAGTGCCTGCTCCCCTTCATTTGTTGTAGCTATTAAAACCGTTCTCAGTCTGTTCAAAGCTTCCTTTGTTAGTAGAGGTTTTTTGCCATGATTCAAGTTGGCCTTTTTCTTTCCTGTTTTTTTTTTAAATATTAGACAATATTTGTTCTTGTAACTGGTACTGAACTGGAGTGCTCATAGAAGTTTTGGAAAAACTTCTTATTGTTAGAACCAGGTAGTCACTAGACTCGTTATTGTGATGTCTCTATTACTTGTCACTTTTGTTCAAACAAGTATTAAAAGCCATGTGCATACAAAACCATTATATTCTAGTTACCCGCAAACTCATCTGTCACCTGTTAAGTCAGCTTTCCTGTTTGTTATTGCTTGTATGTTGCAAATCTTATGTATCTGAAAGTTTAAGTGTGACATATGTATGTATAAAAACTTGTAGCTGGTTTTAAAATTTCTTGTCATGTTTTTTCTCTTAGGACCTAGTTCTGACAACATTGAAGAAGACATGATTACCTCTTCTCGTGGAGCTTCTGCCACAGTCCTAGAAGAGTCAAGAAAGGAAACTACACCTGTTCAACTCCCTGTTTCTGGACCAGAGCTGGCAGCCATGATGAAAATTGGTACCAGAGTGGTGAGAGGGGTAGACTGGAAATGGGGTGATCAGGTACAATTTCTTTCATATAGGTTTGAGTGTGTTAAAATCTAAAGTCATTATTCAGTGGACAGTCTGTGAATTTTATGTTCTAACTTTAAAGGTAATTTTAAATTTCAATGACTTGGAGAATTAAGACAAAATGTATTAATTATTTGTTAAACTTGATTTTTGGAGATGAAAATTCTTTTTTAGTGAGACTGTTCTAAGTCATGATTTAACAGGAAATGAATGTTTGCTACAATATTGTACACTTCCAAATAGGTGTGTGTGACACTTAGGTAGGACATAAGTGTAAAATAAATGTAAACATGAATGTTGTTGCAGTTTACTGAGTGATTTCTGTTGAAGATTGTGAAATGCTTTCCAACTTTATGCTGGATTTTGAAACATTATTGAATATTTATTGCCTAACCATTAAGTTAACAGCACAAAAGATTAACTGCATTTTTATTTTATGAACTTCAGATAGGAGTTAGTGTTGTTCATTTTGTAACTTGAGCCTCTTTCTTCTGTCAGGATGGACCCCCTCCAGGTTTGGGTCGTGTGATTGGAGAATTGGGAGAAGATGGCTGGATCAGAGTGCAGTGGGATACTGGAAGTACAAATTCTTACAGAATGGGGAAGGAAGGAAAATATGATCTCAAACTAGCTGAGCCACCACCAGCAACACAGCCCACAACAGAGGATTCAGACACTGAGGATGATTCTGGTAAAAAAAGCAATTTTTTTTTAATAGAAATGGAGACCAGGTTGTACTTGAATTCCAAAATTGACAGTTCATAATATGAAAAAGCTTATTTCACAGGACAAAATGCTCCATCAAAGAAGAATTCGTTTAGTAGGTGTGTGTTCCTGAACAGAATCTTTCTGAAGATAGCTTTACCTTGAGAAAGGAGGATACAAAGGATGGTATCACATTTTTTTACATATTCATGGGCCAAAGAAAACAGTATTATCCAACTGAAATAGTTCCAGTTACAGATACCAGGAAGTATACATTTTAAGATATGTTAATGCCATTCTAAAGTGTGTTGTTTATGTGGCCTAATTATACATCCAGTCATAATGCTTCCCTGTTCTTGGCACTGCATTTTGTATTTCTCTCAAGATGTGTACTGCGAAAGAATAACTTGAAAAATGTCTTCCCGAAATATCTGGTTTATATTTTGCTCTTCCAGTTGGAAATAAGGAATCTCCTTAATGTCAAACAATCTTAGAGAAAATATGTACAACAAACACCTCACATCATGTTTGCTTCAGAACTCTTTGTGAAATAGATTAACTCAATATTAGTGTATTCATTTGCCTTTTGTGTCTTCCTTCAGAAGGAGAACAAGTTGAAAGGAATCTCCACCCCACTTCCATGATGCTTACGAGTACGGTGAACCTGTTGCAGACACTGTGTCTCTCTGCTGGCGTCCATGCTGAAGTCATGCAAAGTGATGCTACTAGGACTTTGTGTGGTCTGCTCCGTATGCTTGTGGAGAGCGGAACGATAGATAAATCAGGTAAATTATTTAGAAACAGTCTGACTTAGCTGTGTGCTTCTGTTTTGTGCTTCGTTGTCTTGTAGCTTTGTAAATCTTATGTTACTAGTTTATAATCTTTAAGGCCAAAGGCTAGAAAATGCATTTTCAGAGCTTAAAAAAAATGCTTTAATTAATAGCAAAAGCAATGCGAATGATCATGAGCGTTCTTAGGACATTTAGTGGTAAGAGCAGGAGAAATGCATGGGATTTGTATTATAGTTGGCTTAGACTATTTTTTTATAGTATTATAGTTGGCTTAGACTATTTTAGAAAACAAATTTTCTTAACAGTCTTTTTGAGGAGAATAGTATGACTGGATGTCATATTGATTTCCATAGCCACTTAGTAATTTTAGAAATAATGCTAACGACTTTGAAATGAGGAAACAGTGTAAGTTTGAGAATTGTTTTAAAGGCAAATTTAATAAAATTAATTACAGGCTCTAAATTGAAGTTAATAGTTCGTGTAAAGCGTATGATTTGTCAAAAAAAGCCCCATGTAGTATATAGAGAAATACATAGCTGTCAACTGTTATATGTATATCTTTTTGTTTTTAGCTTCCTTGCCAAATAAATTAGTTTATAAAGAACAGCATAGGAGTTGGTGCACGTTGGGATTCATTCGAAGTATAGCACTCATGCCTCAGATGTGCAGCACTCTTAGTACATCTCAGTGGATAACTTTGCTAATGAAAATTGTTGAGGGGCATGAATCTTTCACTGCTGCTTCACTACAGAGACAGGTAATGTGTATATTTCCAAATTACTTTGATAGGCAATTAATTTAGTAGACTTTAATTGTCTTTTTTAAAAAAAGTCTCTTTTAAAACAACAGATGGGAAATGGCCTTAAGTCAATTTTTAATTAATTGGGAAAAAGATAACGTGTCTTCTTATATTTAGAATTGTTTTAAATATATGTCTGTAAGTTTTTTGAGCCTTCAGGGCACTACAGACTTCCTTGAAGTTTTGCACAGGTGAGAGAACAAAACACTTTCAAAAATGTATTCCAGAAACTCACATAGAATATTGCCTAGAAGCTGAATAAAGCAAAGAATACCAAAAAGATGAATAGGAAAAATGAGCAATTTCACGTTAAAGTTATCAAATCCTGTATTAACTACTTTCCCTCCTTTTGTAGTAGACTGTTACTATTGTTGTAATTACAGTCTGTATTAAGAAGCTGCATCTTTTGCATCTTTATTTGGTATTGTATGTCCCTTGTCCCCTTCTCTTCTTGTTTCTTCTTTTCTTCCTCTTTTTTTCTTTTTTTCTGTGTTGGGGTTTTTTGGGGATTTTTTTATTTTTCCTTAGCATCTTACAGTACCTTTTTCATGAGATTGAAAGGCAACCTTATCATACAATAACTCTTCTAAGTTTTAAGGCCTGAGGATCAAAAGATCTTCTTAATCTTTTCTTTGATAAGAAATCAGCATTTTTTAATAAAGACTTGTATCATAAAGGCCTTTGTGTGATCTTCCAGCAAATTCTTGCCAATTTTTCTAATCTGGTGAGAGTTCTGTTGTCATCTAGGATTTAGTGTATTAGTCATCTGTGCTGTTCAGGGAATACTTCAGAGAAATGAGCATTCTTATCTACCAGGATCTAACTTAATAAGGAAAAGACAAGACCTTGAAGTTTTAGAAATACGTGTTATTGGCAGAGGGTTACGAGAGAGGTTGTCTTCACTGTGCTTGGTCACTTGTATTGTACTGGTCTTCTGGGTAGAAGATGAGGAAGCTCAAAACCTGGAGTAGTCCTATTCAGAGTGTGCAGCCCCATCTGCTCTTTGATACTGCAGCTCGGCGCCTTCCCTGTGTTCCTTGTCAGTCCTGCACTGGGTGTCTGGGTTAAGAGATGGCAGCCTGTTCCTTCTGTGTTGGAGGCCCTAGTTTTGCAGTAACTACTTTTGGGTGTCGCTGTGGTTGCTTCTTGCCTTCTTGTATCATTTAGCTTTATATCTCATGGTTTTTAATTATCATACCTTCATAGTGGAACACTTGGAAACTTCCATTCTGAAATACATCTTAGTACTAAGTTCTGAGTATGGAATTTGAACTAACCTTCCCATTCTGTATTCCTATTTTTCCTATATGTTTTAGTCATTTACATTGTTTCCCAATACGTGTTTGCCTCAGCATCAAACAGGTTGTATTCACTACTGCAACGTGCCAATAAAATTGTTACTGACTTTGAACTGGCACACCTTCTTTTAAAATATACCATAGTAAAAGAAGATTGATAGCTCTGTCATTTCTACATCTTGAAAGAAATCAGTATTATGGAAAAAACTATAAAGGAAGTCTAACTTTTAAAATGTCTTTCTCCCATACCTAATATGTTTGAGAATTTCTTTAATATTTGGTGACTTAGAATGGAATAACATTAATTTTGTTCTCTTTTTAGATCCTTGCTGTACATTTGTTGAAAGCAGTACTTCCATCCTGGGATAAAAATGAAAGGTCAAGAGACATGAAATTTCTTGTGGAAAAACTGTTTGGATTTTTAGGCAGCCTGCTTAGTACTTGTTCTTCAGATATCCCACTACTCAGAGGTAGAGGAATTTTCCCTCAGTGGCTTATTTTTATGCACAGAAAAGATGTGCCTTAAATTGATAACTGTCGTGCAATTCCTTTGTCTTTCCAGAATCTACTCTGAGAAGGAGAAAGGCCAGGCCCCAAGCATCTCTAACTGCCACTCACAGTAGTACTTTAGCAGAAGAGATAGTGGCACTGCTGAGGACGCTCCACTCGCTCAGCCAGTGGAATGGACTCATAAACAAGTACATCAACTCTCAGCTAACCTCCATCACCCACATCTTTGCAGGAAAACAGTCAGAAGGGGTAGTTTCCACGTTTTAAAATAAGCTCATTTTTATAGCAATGTTTATTTTGAAATGATAAATGTTAAATGTTTTTAAACAATATTAAGCTTAATTTTGAAACCATTTTTCTATTTTTATATATGTATTTGTGTTGTAATTTTTAAATTGAAGTATGTGTGATTGATTTTGTATTTTAAAGCAGAGAGAAGTTAATGTTTTCTCCCTACAGTTAATGTTACTGTTCTTTGTTAGGCTGTGTTGGAAGACTACTTCCCTGACACGGAGAATCCGGAGGTGGGAGGCCTGATGGCAGTGTTAGCGGTGATTGGTGGCATAGACAGCCGCTTGAGACTGGGCGGACAAGTAGTTCATGATGAATTTGGAGAAGGCACAGTCACACGCATCACCCCAAAAGGGAAAATTACCGTACAGTTCTATGACATGCGAACGTGTAGAGTGTGCCCTCTGAATCAACTAAAACCAGTAAGTTCATTTTAACGAAACTTTACTACAGGGAAGGGCATGATTAAAGACTGTTGCGGTGCAAAGAAAATATTTGTTCTTCATTGGGTAAATATATTGACATTCATCACATAGAATGCTCTGAATGCAAATATAAGATGATACTCATATGAACCTCTCTAAGGCCTTTAATGCCTGTCCTCATTTGTTGAGGAAGTGAAAGGAGAAAGGATTTGAGCTGAAGTCCATTAACTTGAGGTAAAATCCTGAGTCATGACAATGTAGTTTACAGCTCTTGCAGGAGAGGAGCTTATTTATTTGTCTTAACTTAAATTGGTGACTAATGTGGAAAGTGGTGAGTGTTTTCATTTGAGTCTTCATCTCAAGCTGGTTAATGTAGCTTTAATGAAGGCACAGTCAAAGTAGATGGTCTGCTTCAGGGACTGCGGTTCTTCCTTGCGCTTAGCTGTCTTGTCTTTTCACCAAGCAGACTTGCAATTGCATTGTACAAATACAGGTTTAGGAGCTATGTAGGGAATAGAAACACTCTTCAGTTGTTTCTGGTCAAGAGCAATAAGACAAATACTACTTTTTCTTCAGTTAATAACTATTGCAAATTTTGAATGATTTCGTAAATTTTGGAAAATGCTTATCTGTATTTTTTTTTTATTTTATTTTTCTGGTTCTTCTCCCACTGTCTAGCTTCCAGTTGTAGCTTTTAATGTGAACAATTTGCCTTTCACTGAACCTATGCTATCCATTTGGGCTCAACTAGTAAATCTGGCTGGAAGTAAAACAGAAAAGCAAAGAATGAAGTCTCACAATCAGGGCCTTTCAGGTACAGCTGGGCTTTTTTTTTTGGGGGGGGGGGCCTTCTTTTTTTGGTTTTTATATAGAAGGGTGTACTGTGGAAACAATACTGGTAACAGCAAACATATGTAAAAGATGTTTATTGAATCCTACCTTTTTTTCTTGGTTAACATTGAATAGTATGTACTTAGAAAACAAGTTCATCTAGGAGATGAGTTGCTCTGCACTATAAGTAGAATACTGTTTGTAGAGAAAATGTAAATAAGATTTGGGTTTCAACTTCTTGTATTGAATTGTTTAAAATACTGAATACATAGAACAGCTGCATTACTGTGCTATATATCATCTATATGATTGTCCAGGGTGTGGAAAGTAGGAAGGAAGTGTTTTTAATATCCTGGGTCATAGAATGTGTGCAGACTTCTTTTCCAGGTACTATTCAAACTCTCTCATATCATCATTATTTTACAAGCTTTCACACCGTGAGTTAAGATGTAAACTGATTTTTGGACTGAGGTCGTAAAAGTGATAGCCTTTCTTTATTATAAGAGATTACTAGGGCTCATGGCTACTTAATGTTTCTGATAGGTCAAGTGGATTTGGATCTACTCCGGTGCCAGCAATTAAAGCTGTACATATTGAAAGCAGGCCGAGCTCTTCTTTCTCACCAGGACACACTAAGGCAGATCTTATCTCAGCCAGCTGTTCAGGATTGTGCACTAAATCCTGCAGGTATTCTGAATTGAACTTGAGTATTCTGCTATTTATTTAGATGGTAGATAGAGTATGTGACTGTAAACTTCGCTGGTGGCAGTTGGAGGGTAAAATTTGGTTTACCCTCTAAAGACAAAAAATTAAAAATTAAAATGTGCTTTAACCTTATATATAAAAAGCATTTTGACTTTGTAACAACATTTTGAAGATTAAGTGGAACAAGTGTTTGAAGCTTGAAATAATTGGAGTTAATTAAATTTATAAGTCTTCTATAGTTAGTTAATGTTGTAAGTAATTTTAAAGTAATTTCTGTGGGTTTTTTGCATTGGTTTCTCTTTCTGCTTCAAAGCTTGAAGTATAAATTCTCAATTGCCTTTCCTTTTACTTCAAAAGCTTAGTTTTGTTGGAGTGAGAACACTCATAAACATGAATACAAAATCAAATATAAAAGTGGCAGAATTGTGAGCCAGCTGATGTATTCTTTTGAAGAGTCAGTGAATACCTATAGGGACCTCTTTCCAAGAGGTGTATTAGAGGGAGAAATTACTCAATCCAGAAGGTATGCATGATGATTTTGGGGATCAATGAGACTGTTGGTTGTCTATGTAAAGTGGCTTGTCCTGGAAGGACTTCTTTTTAATAATATTATTTTAACAAGATGAACTCAGGATATAATTGTGCAAATTCACTGTCCACTGAGCAGTTTCTGCTGGACCTGTTCTAGGTGTATTTTAGTAAAAACTACTGTTTATCTATAAATTTCTCAGTTGCTTTTTTGCTGGCACACCTGATTTAATCTTAAACACATGATCCCTATTGATGGGATGATATGATATGGGAGAAATAACAATATGGTTGATCCATCAGTAGGCCCCAGAATAAGTCTCCTGATTGACTTGTATTACATGGTTTTGTTTAAAATAATGTTTTTGTTTCAAGAGGATGGAGCAGTTGCCTCTCCTGACATAGGAGATATGTCTCCAGAAGGACCCCAGCCTCCCATGATTCTTCTACAGCAACTTTTAACAGCTGCTACGCAACCATCACCTGTGAAAGCAATATTTGACAAACAAGAGCTTGAGGTAGAAGTCTGTGTTTTCTGCTAATAAGTAACCTAATAAGTTTTTCTAATTTGCATCCCAATTAGAATAGACTAGACTGTTTCAGTTAGAAAAGACCTACAAAGATCATCTAATCCAACTGCCTGACTAATTCAGGGCTGACCAAGAGAAAACATGTTGTGAAGGGCATTGTCCAAATGCCTCTTAAGCACTGAGAGGCTTGGGGCATCAGCCACCTCTCTAGGAAGCCTGGTCTAGTGTTTGGCCACCCTTTTGGTAAAGAAATGCTTCCTAATGTCCAGTCTAAACCTCCCTTGGCACGGCTTTGAACTGTTTTCACGAGTCCCGTTGTTGGATCCCAGGGAGAAGAGGTCAGCACCTCCTTTTCCACTTTCCCTCCTCAGGAAACTGTAAAAAGCAATGAGCTTGTCCCTCAGATTCCTTCTCTCCAAACAAGGCAAATTTCAAGTCCTTATCTGCTCCATGAAGGACATTCCTTTTCAGCCTTTTTACCAGCTTTGTTGCCCTCCTTGGGACACATTCAAATACCTTCACATCCTTCTTAAATTGCGGGGCCCAGAACAGCACACAGCACTCAAGGTGAGGCCGCACCAATGATGAAGGGAGTGGGATTATCACCTCTTTTGAGTGGCTGTTTATGCTGGGTTTGATGCACCCCAGGTTGTGGTTTGCCCTTTTGGCTGCCAGGGCATGCTGCTGACTCCTATTGAGCCTTTTGTCAACCATCACCATCAGATCCTTTCCTGCAGGGCTGCTCTCCAGCCATTCCTCTCCCAGTTTATACTTGTACCCTGCATTACTCCATCCTAGATGCAAGATCCAGCATTTCAATTTGTTAAATTTCATCCCATTAATCATAGCCAATCTATCTATATCCCTCTGTGAGGCCTCCTAACCCTGCAATCACCTTTCAGATTGGTATTGTCAGCAGTCTTGCTAACTCCTGCATCCAGACCATTGATAAATGTATTGAA
This sequence comes from Scolopax mira, assembly GCA_004320125.1. Taxonomy (NCBI): domain Eukaryota; kingdom Metazoa; phylum Chordata; class Aves; order Charadriiformes; family Scolopacidae; genus Scolopax; species Scolopax mira. Next base: position 152,511 of record BJBW01000358.1, on the reverse strand, counting down.
CAGGACTGGCCTCAGAACTGAACCCTGAGGAGCACCACTGGTGACTGGTTGCCAGCCAGATGTAGCCCCGTTTGCTACCACCCTTTGGGCTCTGATCTTCAGCCAGTTCTTCACTCAATGCACTGTGAACCCGCTCATCCAACAGTTGGACTACTTGTCTAGAAGGATGCTGTGAGGGACAGTATCCAGAACCTTACTAAAATCAGAAAATTACTTCCACTGCCTTCCCTTAATCCACTAGGTGGATGACCCTATCATAGTAGGTTGTCAAATTAGTTAAATAGGATTTTACCCTTTATGAATCCCTGTTGACTGTGCCTGATGACTGCATTATTCTTTAAATGCCTTTCAGTAGTACTCACTATAATATTCTCCATCATTTTTCTAGGAACTGAGGTTAGACCAATAGGTCTATAGTTCCCTGCATCTTTCCTCATGGCCTTTTTTGTCGGATGGAATACCATTGGCTGGCTTCCAGTCAGCAGAGACCTCCCCAGACTCCCATTAAAGTTGAAATCTGTTAAAATATAGGTTCAAACAACAAAAAAATAAGTGACGCTGAACTCTTTTTGTCAAATAACCTTTAATTTCAGGCACATACACACAAAACACACACATACACACATAAATATGCGTGTTTTACATGGACTGATTGATTTGTTCTCGTTTAGGCTGCTGCTTTGGCAGTGTGCCAGTATCTGGCTGTAGAGTCTACGCATCCTTCAACTCCAGTGTTTGAAGACTGCAGCTCTAGTGAAGCTACAACACCCGTCACAGTGCAACATATCCGACCCACAAAAGTGAAGAAACGCAAGCAGTCTCCGATTCCACCCCTCCCCATTGTAGTTCAACTCATGGAAATGGGATTTCTTAGGAAAAACATAGAATTTGCATTAAAATCCCTGTCTGGAACTTCTGGAAGTGCTTCTGGATTACCAGGTATTTAATTTAGTTAATGATGTTAGAAGGAAAGTTGCAAGCAAATTAAAATACTATGTACAAGGGGAGCAATTTTTACTTTTCTTTTTGGATGCTATTTTAAGAATGTCAAAGAATCCTGTAGAGACAAACTGAGTTTGTTTTCTGTATTAGGAGTGGAAGCCTTGGTTGGATGGTTGTTGGATCACCCTGATGTTCAAATTACGGATCTCTCTGATGCTGATACTCTGTCTGATGAATATTCAGATGAGGAAATAACAGAAGAGGTAGAAGAAGCTGAAGCTGCTTGCCCTGTGGTAAGTATCAACTTACTAAAACCTAAGTCATGCTATCTGGCTGCAAATTTTGTAATTATTTCCTTTTGTAAACTTGGTTGTCTCACGCTTTCAAGACTGTAGCTAGGACCACGTTTTCTATATGTTTCTAAGGCATGTCATGAAAGGACTCAAGATAAATTACAGAGTGCTGGATCCTGCGCTTGGATCACAACAACTCCATACAGTGCTACAGGCTTGGGGAAGAGTGGCTGGAAAGCTGCCCAGCGGAAAAGGACCTGGGGAAGTTGGTTGACAGCCATGTGAATATGAGCCAACAGTGTGACCAAGTGGCCAAGCATCCTGGCTTGTATTAGAAATTCAATGTGGGGATTGGTCTCTTCTTCCAGTTAACAAGATGAGAGGAAAAGGCCTTAAGTTGCTCCAGAGGAGGTTTAGATTATTAGGAAAAAATTCTTCATTGAAAGAGTTGTCAAGCTTTGGAACAGTCTGCTCAGGGAAGCAGTTGAACCACCATCCCTGGAAGTGTTTTTTTAAAAGACAGGTAGATGTGGTGTTAAGGCACATGGTTTAGCGGTACCTTGGTAGTGTTAGGCTAATGGCTGGACTTAATCTTAAAGGTCTCTTCAACCAACGTGATTCTGTGGTTATATTTATTTATGAGAAGCACCGTGGAAGACTGGAATGCAGGTAGATATTTCACTAGCAGTAGCTCTAAGTATTCCTGACAGTTGGTCACAGTTTCATCTGAAATAGTCAGTTCTATAGTGTAATATTTGTAAAGGACACTTTTTAAAAAAAATTATTATTTTATTTTTTTTAGTTTTACTTTTTTTCCCCCCACCTCCCTTCCTATGGTCTTAAAAATGAATGTATGTTAAATACAAGAAATGTCTGAATTAATAAATAAATTGCAAAAATATGTCAGTGAATAAATTAGCTTTTTCCCTAAAAAAACCTATTTTTCACTTACTGTTGATAAGATGTCCTTTACAACGTTTATTGATTGTGATGGCTTTAATGTGAATTTATGTTAGTCTTCTGTTGACTTACAGGAACAGTTTCAGTAAGAATTTGCCAATGAAATGAAAGGAGTTCTGTATTTCTATTTATCTTTTTTAAGGAGTTATGTTGAGATTTTTAGCATGTAGGATCTTGTAATTGAAAGAAATGCATTATATTTTGAAGGAAATTAACTTGACATTGAGTTCTGATATCTTCATCAGTATCACAGTGAGAAATGGCTATATATTGCCTTGAATGAAAAAAATAATAATTACTCAAAACAGAACAAAATTATCTGAAAATTCTCATTGCAGATGGAACACAATATTTCTCCTAAAATTTTTAATCAAATCTTGAAAGGAATAATTCCTGATAACTGCAATCATACCTTTTTCATCAGCTTGTTTTTTCTACAGGAATACTTTCAATCATATATAACAAAAAAAATGAGTACTGTACTTTAGGTAGGAGATTACCATTCACCACTGTTTGTTTGTTCGTTATTTTTTTCCTCTCCAAACAAGCACTATAATAAGTGGAATGTGAGTGTGCATTTGCAAGGCAAAGTAGATTAATCACAAATCATTTTCTAATTTTATTTGGCAAGCAGATTTCATAAAAAACCTTGAAGCATGTTTCATACATGTTGAAAAGTTGCAGCTATATTCCTTGGCAAATCATTTTGGAAAGAAAACTTTAGTTTAAAGTAAAGTAGATCAAAAATTTTAGTCCTATAGCGAGTTGACTTACTGGAGATTTTGCCCAGTTTGGCATGCAACTTGGATATTATATGCATTTGGTTTTGTTGTTTTATCTTCAGTCCCTGCTAACAATTTTATTTATCCAAATTGAGAACAAATTTTGTAACTGTTATGTGTTCATTTTGTTTTGTTTTGTTGTTTGTTTTTTTTTTCCAGTCAAGTGGTGCTGTTGTAACAGAGAGCCAGACCTATAAGAAGCGAGCTGATTTCTTAAGTATCGATGACTATGCTGTGTATGTGAGGGAGAATATTCAGGTAAGCGTGATAATGAAAAGAGATAGAGATACATATATGGAAACTACTTTCCTTCTTGGTGTGGAAGTCCTTACAGATCTGTGGCATTCTGTTGTCCTCTTTTTCCCTAGGTGGGGATGATGGTTAGGTGCTGCAGAACCTATGAGGAGGTTTGTGAAGGAGATGTAGGCAAAGTTATTAAATTGGATCGAGATGGATTGCATGACCTGAATGTACAGTGTGATTGGCAACAAAAGGGTGGTACTTACTGGGTCAGATATATCCATGTTGAGCTTTTAGGTAAGTTTGCTGCTAACTGCTTTTTAATAAAACCCTAAGTTATACACTAAGGAAGCAAAACCCACTCACTCTGCATTTATTCTTGCAACTGCTAGGATTTCCACCGCAGAGTTCTGCCTCTCATATCAAGATAGGCGACAAAGTGCGTGTGAAAAGCTCTGTTACCACACCCAAATACAAATGGGGATCAGTTACTCATCGAAGTGTGGGAGTTGTCAAAGGTAATGTATATTCAAAACAGGACACTGGGAGGTAGTAGAACTGGAAACCACACAGGCTTTCTGCAAAGTTTAAGAAAAGAATCTTCTAGACATTTAAAAATCACACTGTTTTGTGGAATATTGCATGATGATAAACAGTACAGGATGCATTTGATGTCTGTGACGAATTTTTAGACACATACTCTGTGGCACCCTAATTTGCTGTTTGAGCCACTCCATTCACATACAGTAAAGATCTTCTCTGCAGCTTCCCATTGTAGTTCTCTTATAATTTGGAAGAACCACAAATGGTTTTCCTTTAAGAAGTAAATCTGGTTTGAAGACTTCATATGAAAGTGAGGAGAAGGCAGGACATGCTAGTGTCAAGCTGTAAGAGGTTTTATAGAAGTAATCTTTAGGGCAGAGATTCTTAGAAGATATACAGATTTTGATCTTAAAATGTTTATGCTTAGAAGTACTCTCTCTCTTTGGGAACAGTTTAAAAAAAAAAAAAAAGAAAATTCAGTTTCAAAGACTTTCAATGGTATAATATGTATCTTTGAAAAATCTTGAGAATTCCTTTTCCCTCCACCCCTTTCCAGGCTGATTCGTTTAATATGTAGTTCCGTTAAAATAAAAGATTACTTTTGAAAGGTATTTTTATTACATGTTTCTGCTTTGATATTGCACTGTATGCTTTCTGCTTCTTTTTATAGACATTTGTAACACGCATTTTCTGCATTTTTTTGTCACAGCTTTTAGTGCTAATGGAAAAGATGTAATTGTAGACTTTCCTCAGCAGTCTCACTGGACTGGCTTATTGTCAGAAATGGAACTGGTCCCTAGCATTCACCCAGGGGTCACGTAAGTGATTATTTACATTTTTCTTAATGTGTGTGGGCTATCCTTTAGCTTTATTGTCTTAATTCCATTATCTTGACTGGTGTTACAATTAACTTGTACTGTGAAAACTTCTAGGAATATATTTACTTGTTACTCTTTTGTGAAATCAGGTGTGATGGCTGTCAGATGTTTCCTATCAATGGGCCTAGATTCAAATGCAGAAATTGTGATGATTTTGACTTTTGTGAAACCTGTTTCAAAACCAGGAAGCACAACACCCGACATACTTTTGGTAGAATAAATGAACCAGGTAAGTGTTTATTAGATTAATTTGATATGCATTGAATTTGTTTTTTTTAAAAAAAGCAGTTTTAATAAGAAAACTAGTGTTTGGACTGACCCTTTAGATAACAAACATTTTTAGCAGATCATAGCACTGCTACAATTGCACGTGTCAGACTGTACCACAGCATCAACCCTGTTTAAAAAAGTTAAAAGAAATATGGCTAATTGGCAGTAACTCTTTATGTCGGAACTGAGATTTCAGCTACACCAAGTAATTCTTTAATCCTCCTGCCTTTTGCTATCAGCCTAAATTAGGTGAATGGAATCTTCATGATAGCAAGTCCAGCTTGAAATACCAAACATACCTTCTTACACCTCAGTTGCTCTTCAAAAATTTTGCCTATCAATGTGTGATGGCTGTTGACTAGTTTTCTTGACACTAGCTTTTATTTATTTTCTCTCCACCTTTCTGAAAATCAGTTTGATCCCTAGTGTTTGCAAGGTGATGCTGACTTCTGGACTAAACCTCTTCATATTTACATGTAGCTAGTCTAATGAAGAAAGCTGATTCCCTACTAGAAATTATGAATATGCATTGCATGTGTATGGTGGTTTATCTTTCTCAAGAAAGACTTTCCAAGAAGAAATCAGTTAATATGGTCATACAGCTAGTATGGTGTGAATCTGTAATCCTTCTTACTGTCCTGGATAGAGTAGAAGAGTTATAATATTCTTTTAGCCAGGCTTTCTGGAAGCTACAAAGATCAGTGAAGGGAAGTAGAAGTGGGTTTTTGCAGGGAGGAAATCATCAACTCACTAAACCACTTCATTCTTGAACAAGATGTGGAATTTTTGAGTGTTGTAACTTAGCTGTGTCTATTCCCCTATAAGGAATGTCCCAGTGTTAGTTGGATATTTTTCATGTGCTATGGTGGTGTACAAAATGCATGTGCTTTTGACCTGTGTTTTGAAGTATGTATCGTCATGAATTTTGATTTGTATTTCAAAATGACCTTTTCAAGTCATTATTTAGTCAAGTATGTTAGTCTTTTCATGATTCTGTCCATTTAATGATTGCATGGCCATGTAATATTTTATCATTTGATTTTAGGAATTACTCTTAGTGTCTTACATCTCTGTAGAGAGTAATTTTCCTTAATTTTTTAATGTTTAATTTTTACTAAATTATGCTTGGTTTCTTGGTACAAATCAATCATAAGTGCAAGAACAAAAAGTATGGCTACCCAAATGATAGACATGAGAAGTTGTAGTCAGGTAAAGTGCTTGAATCTCCTTTAAAAATAACTAAATCTTGAGCTATGCCCTTTAAGTGTGAGTTACCATACCTATGTGTCATGCTTCTGTATTTTACTTTCAGGCTGCATACATGAAATCTTTGATTTGTTATATTTCCTTTCACATTGCTTATGGGCTTCATAAAAGCAATTTTTTTTTTAAAAGGTACATGCTTAATGTTTCATTTAACCATGCAGGTCAATCTCCAGTGTTTTGTGGGCGCTCTGGAAAGCAGCTGAAGAGACGGCATAGCAGCCAACGGGGAATGTTACTGGATGATTGGTCAAGAATAGTTAAGAATTTGAATGTCTCATCCTCTGTAAATCAGGCTTCACGTCTTATTGATGGTAGTGAGCAGTGCTGGCAGTCTTCTGGCTCACAAGGAAAGGTAACTTAAGGCCATGACTAGTTTATTCTGCCATACTTTCTTCTTAAGAGGCATACTTCTTTACTAAGTATTTACCTTAGTGAAATATATTTGGCTGTTATCCTCCTCTGAGATAGAAGAGTAGTAAAAACAGATATCAGAACTATAACTGTGTTTCTTAGTAAATGTCTCTTTTAAGCTGTGCTTAATCTTTTTAATTATTTCATATGAATTATAAGGAACTTGTGTGATTTTTAAAACACAGGGTAATTTTTTATTCTGTTCTGTAGTTGGTTAAATGGTTACAATTGCCCTTTCAGTACAATAACTGATGATAACTTTTTTAACAATCGCATTGATTATATTTTACTGAAGTGAGTTTGTTGCAATATGAAAAGCACCTGTGTTCTTACTTGGTGATGCTGCCTCCAAACACTCATCCACTTACATAAAATTGTAGAATGTCTGGAGTTGGAAAGGACCAAAAAGGATCCTGAAGCCCAACTCCCTTCTTCTCACAGGACTACCTAAACCTAAACAATATGACTAAAAGGGTCTTCGAGATGCTCTATGAACTCTGACAGGCTTGGTGCTGGGACCACTTCCCTGGGGAACCTGTTCCAGTGACCATCCACCCTGTCAGTGAAGAACATTTTCCTCATGCCCGATCTGAACTTATCCTGATGCAGCTTGTGTCCTGTCACTGGTCACCAGAGAGAGGAGATCAGCATCTCCTCCTTGACAGCTCCTCTTGAGGAAGTTGTAGACAGTGATGAGGTCACCAGTCAGCCTTCTTCTCTTCTCCAAGCTGAACCAAATCAAGACCTCATAAGTGTTGCCCGTGAGACTTTTCACCATCTTAGTCACCTTCCTGTGGACCCACTGAAGTAGTTTGATTTCATTCTTATATTGAGTGCCAAAAACTGCATGCAGTACTCAAGGTGGGGCTGCACCAGTGCAGTGTAGTGTGGGACAGTCACCTCCCTCGACCAGCGAGCTATGCTGTGCTTGATGCATGCCAGGACATAGTTGTCCCTTTTGGCTGCCAAGGGGACAGCCATTCAACTTTATATTCAACTTGCTATCCACCTAAGCCCCAGGTCTCTTTCTAAAGGGCTGCTTTCCAGCCTCTTGTCCCCCAGTTTGTATGTATAAGCAGGATTACCCTGTCCCAGGTGGGGAATATGGCACTTGCTCTTGTTAAATTTCATACAGTTGGTGATTGCCCAGCTCTCTAGTTTATCCAGATCTCTCTGTAAGATCTCTCTACCACTGTGGGAGTCCACAGCTCCTCCTAGTTTAGTATCAACAGCAAACCTGCTTAATGTGCATTTGGTTCCTATGTCCAGATAAGTTATAAAAACATAAGAACATTGTTCCTTAGTTTATTGTTTATTGTCCCACAGCACTCCTCTGTGGCCAGCCTAGGCACTGGAACTTGTGGCTAGGCTTCTGTGCAGTGTGTTTTGATGTTCTCTTGATGGCTATGCTGAGAATATCCCTGAGTACTTTCTTTGGGTTGTCTACAGACTGTAACCAATCAAAGATTTATATTACATCTCATTTCTTGACCTCTAATGGTGTTGTGCTTTCTTAGTCTTAGCAATGATGTGGCTTTTGGGTGAAATACATCATTTGCTGAAACTATTCTGATTGTATTTGGAGGTTGGATAGGTGAGAAGTTCACAAGGTCGTTTTCCTTTGGCCAGTTGCATGTATTGCAGCTGTTGTGTACCATTCACAAATGTTTTTTATACTTTCTTCAAAAACAGCACATGTTTATTCTTGTTAACCCTATGGTGGTCTTAAGAATACTATCTGAAAATGAAATTCTTTGTGTTTCTTCTAGCACTGGATTCGCTTGGAGATTTTTCCAGATGTTCTTGTTCACAGACTAAAGATGATAGTGGACCCTGCAGACAGCAGTTACATGCCCTCTTTAGTTGTAGTTTCAGGTATGTGCATGTGCTCAGAGAAATCTGAGAAACACTTTTTTTGTACATTCAACATTTACCTGCTTTCAGTTAACATAGTCATGTGTTGAATATGCAAAGTGCCTGTTTATGAAACAAACCTCATACCTTAAAATGTTTTCCTTTCCATGTTTTGCTGTCTAGGGGGAAATTCCTTAAATAACCTTATAGAGCTAAAGACAATCAACATAAATCCTACAGACACCACAGTGCCTCTTCTCAGTGATTGTACAGAAGTAAGTGAAGTTTAGATGAGAATTACTCTTGTAGGCAACAGAAAAATATTTTGCTGCAACAGATGGGTGAAAAGCACTGTTGTGATTATTAAAACATGGTATTTTACTTTTCCTCGAAATTAGTACTGTTTCTGGCTGCTTATTAAAGCTAATTATCCTGATAAGTTTTACCACGATCACAGTGCAACTCTATTATAGCCTTAGTAGTAAAGATATTTTAGGTTTTTCAATGTAAATCAATATACCTATAAATTAAGAAGACAACCAAATAAACTTAAATTTGGGGATAATTTTGGTGAGTGATAAAGCTTATTTTAGATAATAAGTAACAGCAAGGAGGAATGCATAATGAATTTTTAGAAGACTGGAAGTGAAAAGGCCATATGAAAGGCTATATGTTTATCTTAAAGTATAAATTACTAGGACTGAAAAGCCAGATATTTAAAGTTACATAATCATTTTGTTAATACGACAAATTCAAGCAAAACTTCAAATTCTTTCCTATGTTTTATAAAGTTATATAGGACCCAAAAGATGGCAATTTAGTTGTTTGTTTTTTTTTTTCTTAGTACCACAGGTATATTGAGATTGCAATCAAGCAGTGCAGAAGCTCTGGGATTGATTGCAAAATACATGGCCTCAGCATACTGGGACGTATACGTGCAGAGGATGAAGATTTGGCTGCAGTCCCTTTCCTTGCTTCTGATAATGAGGAAGAGGATGATGATAAAGCTAACACTGGGAGGTAGGTAACATGAGGCAAGGGGAAATGATAAAGAGCCTTAGTGTCTATATATTCCAAACAGGAGATTATTGTAAGAAAAGCAACTTAATTAGGCTGAAAGGTGGTAAAGAGAAATCAGTATCTTTATTTGTCAGAATTATTGTAATCTGTTGATAAAGAACTTCTTGAAATTATCACACTGGTATGGTGGTGGCATTTTTTACACGTCTTCAGCTTCTGCAGTATACTCAAAGTTGAAAATCTCGCTAAAAACTTGATGTCTTTATACTTGATATGTGATGTGTATATTTACCACCGTTCCACAAAACATTCTGGGTGGTTTTTTGTTTATTTTATTTATTAATAGCCACCAGTTAACTGTGGGGGTGTATTTTGAGTACTGAAACTGTTCCAAACTGTAAAATCAGTTAATACAGTAAAAAGATCACATAATTGCCTAAGTTGGAAGGGATCTTTAAGGGATCTAGTCCAACCATAAAAAAAAAAAAAACAAACCAACAAAAAACCCCCCAAAACTACATGCCAAACAAAATACACAAACCAACGCTAAGCCATATTCCTGAGCACCATGTCAATTTGTCTTTTGGATATCTCCAGGGATGGTGCCTCCACCACTTCCCTGGGCAGCCTATTACAATGCCTGATAACCCTTTCAGTGAAGAAATGTTTCCTAATATCCAACCTGAACCTTCCCTGGCACAACTTGAGGGCATTTCCTCTTGTTCTATCGCCTGTGACTTGGGAGAAGAGACCTACTCCCATCACTCTACAGCCTTCTTTCAGGTAGTTGTAGAGAGCAATAAGGTCTCCCCTCAGCCTCCTCTTCTCTAGACTGAACAGCCCCAGCTCCCTCAGCCTCTCCTCATAAGACTTACTCTCCAGACCCCTCACAAGCTTTGTTGCCCTTCTCTGAACCTGCTCCAGCACCTCAATGTCATTTTTGTAGTAAGGCACCCAAAATCGGACACAGCACTCAAAGTGAGGCTTCACCAGTGTCTATGCTATAGCACGCAGGTTGCTAAACTGACTTTTTTCTTTTTGTTTCCCCTCAATATGTTCAGTCTTGTTAGAAAGAAGGCATCTGGGCTTGAATCGGCAGCTACAATAAGAACCAAAGTTTTTGTTTGGGGACTGAATGACAAAGACCAATTGGGAGGGCTGAAAGGTTCTAAGGTATGTTTGTAATTTTCATACTTCAGTACAAAACAGACCAAGCTAAAAATAAAATGTACGAGTCTCACACAAGACAAAATTAATTCAAATTTAATCAGAATTTTTTAAGGTTATTATCAAAAGCTATGAAGAGTAGGTTTTAATGGCTTTTTAATGTTAAGACATGTAGATATCTGCTGAGTGGAAAATTGGAGAAAATGCACTTTTTGGTTGTTACTCTGAAATCCAGTTTGATTTTTAGTAACCACTTCATCATTTGTTTTAGATGATAGTGAACTAATTGTTCTAAAAGTGTGTAGCACTCTGTACATATACTGTTCCTTTTGAGTGTGCATGAATGAAGATATTGGTTAACTTTTCTATGTATTACTTGTACCTGAGGTTGGTGGAGTAATCAGAACTAAAAAGCTGAATTCTGATCTTTTGATTGGTGAAACTTTGATTACAATTCAGTGTAATTCAAATGGAATTTCACCCCTATGTGCAACTATTTATACGTAATTTTTAGTACCATGCAAGATGGGAAATATATGGCAAATGCTTAGTCAATAGAATATATCATTAATTTGAAAAGTATGTTAAGAGAGCATTTCTTTAATTTATGTTTTAAATAAAACATAAACTGTTGTATCCATAGAGTACCTTTCAGTAAGCAAAAACTTACAGTATTCCCCATCACGTATTTTATTGGTGCATAAAGCCTTTAAGGCTTCAGTGTAGAAGTGCAGTTTTCAGTTCATTCTTGCTCTAAACATGTTGAAGGCAGAATTGTGGCTCTGCTTGTCTGAAGTGCTTCCCTTCCACCTGGAAAAACGGAGAGCTATATGATAACTCAATGGAAGAAATGAGAGGAGAAAAAAACCACAAGAGATACCTCTATAAATATAAACTAATTCTGTAAAGATGAAATTTTTTGGAATGGAAAAAACGTGCTAACATGAACTTTAACAGTTTATCTTATTAATATTACTAAATGCTGCATAATTTAGCTGCATAAAAATACATAACTAAATACTTTTATAATAAAAGGGGTTATACCAGGTTTGAATGTATGTTGATGTAAAACACTTGAAAAGTATCTATCTATTTATATATATCCAGCTTGATCAGACTTCTTTGTAGTAATGGAGAAAAAATGTTTCCTGGTCTCTTTTTTTTTTTTCTTTTTTTCTGTAGTTTCCCCCAAGTTGACCTCTAATCCACATTGCTAAAGCATTTTTCTACTGTAAAACTCAGTTGTGTTTTTGTGTTCCCATGTGCTGATCTGAAGTGTGTTGATTGACAATTTTAACTAGGTTTATTTGGCAGTCGTGCCTTTCTTCAAAACTGAGTTTGTTTTTTCTCAAGAAAACTTTAATAACAGGAGAAAATAATTGTTTATATCACATTTTATTTTTTCTCATAATTTGTATTTATCATGCTTTCAATCTTAGATGCTTTTTCATAGATTCTTTTCCCTGGTGTTTATTAACTGGTATGTGTGAAGTGTCCAAATAATATTGGAGTTTCATGTATTTGAAAACACAAAAAAGTACTTGTTAGATAAACTGGTTTATTACTTAATAACAGCTCTTCTTTTTAGAGTATAAAACTCTAAAGTGTATTGTAATGATCTTTATTTGTACTTTAGATAAAGGTCCCTTCCTTTTCTGAAACCCTGTCTGCCTTGAATGTTGTACAAGTAGCTGGAGGATCCAAAAGCCTTTTTGCAGGTAAGACAAGTTTAAAATAAATATAATTACTTAAGGCCAGAAACCGATTTCCAGTTGTGAAGTATTAACAGTATTTCAAAACTTTCTTCTTCAATTTAGTGACCGTAGAGGGTAAAGTGTATGCCTGCGGAGAAGCCACAAACGGAAGGCTGGGTTTAGGAATATCTAGTGGAACTGTGCCTATTCCCCGCCAGATTACAGCTCTCAGTAACTACGTGGTAAAGAAGGTGGCTGTTCACTCAGGTACTGACTATTGCTATTCTTATATATATAAATATAACACAATAAGCCTGGAAATAGTTGCTTGTAATTTTATTGGGTGCTGTGATGCTCCAACATATCTTATACTATTAACTTTTTAAAAAATAAACACAGGTTATTAAATTCTGTCTGTTGCAAAAAATGACAGATTAAATCTAATGATTCTGTTACTAAAATCTGTGAATTTAGACCACACAGAGCTTCTTACTTGGTGGAAGTTAAATTTCATAACTTCTGAATATTTTTTCAGTCTGATCCAAAGAAAGCATTTTCGCTTTTTGAATATTACTAAATGGTAGATTTGCTTTTGCTCTTTTTTTTTTCAGCATTAAAGATAGCAAATTGAATGATTATTTACCTTTTTAATGTGCCGGGAATCCTAAGAAAATAAGTAGTATGTATTGGGTTGAAAGGCTTGTACAATTACACTGTAGAAGTACAGCAGTATTAAATTTCTGAGATCTCTGCTAGACCTGCTGCCTGCTTGAAAACTTGAATTTCTGTTTATTCTTTCAGGTGGCCGGCATGCTATGGCATTAACTGTTGATGGAAAGGTATTTTCGTGGGGTGAAGGAGATGATGGAAAACTTGGTCACTTCAGTCGAATGTAAGGATACCAAATTTGTCTAAATTTCTGTAAGAGGAGATTTGTGTTGCATATTATAACACAGCTGACCACCACTATTGACAATAACAGGATTTTTAATACAATGGGAATAAAAAATTGTGTCATGACAAGATTTTTTTCAGCAGTGTATGTCAATTTATGGTGTAGCATTTGTAGCAGTCTTCACTCATTGAGAAATGAGGCATTCAATTAATATAATACTTGGAAAATACTTTAATAGTATTTTTGAATGTCACTGATGAAATAGCACACTTTTGGACATAGAATCTTTGGTTACTTTTATAAGGTAAGGTTTAAAGAAGTGCCTTGAGGTGTAGTAGCAGTTTTACATTCCTGAGCTGTAACAGTTTGTAGTGTAAGCCTGACAGAGTATTTTGTAGCCCTTTTTGTTAGACTTTCGTTCACAAAACTGTTAGCAGAAATAAATTTATTACGCTTTTCAGTAATGCATAGCATAATCCTCCACAGGACAGCTTTGAGGAAAATTTGAATTGTCTCAGGAATTCTCATTATATGCACCACAGAACAATGTTTTGAAAAACAACCAACCAACCAACTAGTAAACGTAGCCCATGGGGAAAATCTTTTTTGTCTTTCTGATATGTTTTGAAGTCCTGCTCAGAATACATAAAAAATTACAGTGCCCAACTTTGGTTAATATATAACAGCAAATAAAAATTTATTTGGGTATGTGTGTCATGATTCATGTGGGATCAATGAAAATGGAAGTCCACATTAGAGCTCTTTATGGTTCACTGCCTCATTTTTTCTGTAATTTTATTAAAAGTGAGACTTGGAACTCTTGGGCAGTTCATTGGGGCAAATTTTCCAGAGGCCATGCATAATTTTATTAAATCTTAATAGTGGCTCTGATACACAGTCAATATTAGAAAACATTGAGTTGAAACTCTTCCCTGAGTAACTATATAAATAGTAAATGTTTCCTGTACTCTCATAAAAGCCTAACAGTAAAATCTCGTTCTAATTTCTCTTGTAAAAAGCAAAATTGGGACGGGAGTGTCACCTCTTAAGCTTTCTACCTGGCTCTGTGTCCACAGTGTGGAGAATTAATTACTTCTAACAAATCATTCAACTTTGGGCAATGACAGAATATCAGTTTTCACTTTGTATTCTACATTGTTTAATTGATTCATCACTTGAGCTTTGTCACCTAAGATTTGCAGTGTATACATAAAAGATTTCTTTAAATAAACTTTGAAATACGTTAAAATTGTGTAAACTTTAGTTTATGGTGCTACTAAAGAGTGCATCTTGGAATCTTATTTTATCTTTAGGTTACTTAGATCTTATTTTATCTGTAGGTTACTGTTAGTTATTACACAAAATTTTGTGGGTTATGAAGGTTGGAAAACTCTTTCATAATTAATGTAATGAATTCTTTACTCCTTTTGTCTAGGAACTGTGATAAACCCAGGTTGATAGAAGCGTTGAAAACCAAACGCATCCGTGATATTGCTTGTGGCAGTTCCCACAGTGCTGCCATTACCTCCAGTGGTGAACTGTATACGTGGGGTCTGGGAGAATACGGAAGGCTGGGACATGGAGATAATACCACACAGCTGAAGCCTAAGATGGTAAAATAAACGTTTCTTGTCTCTGATGAAATGCAATTGTGTATGACAAAATGAAGCTGAAGTAAAGCCAAAAACCGTGAAAACAGTACGAAGGCTTAATTTTGGAGTGATCTAAATGAGGTTTCTGGTACACATACCTCTAATAACAGGCAAGTTATTTCAGAAAGTCCAAAAAGATCCAGTTTTCCTTCTGGGAAGTGATGTGGAATGGGTAGTGCTGTTTTGAACATTCCTGTCCTGTATCTATTCTGATACGTAGCTGTAAGTTCCTACAGTCATTGAGCGATGTTGGATCCTGAGTGAGCGAGGCTTGATAATCCTTTGCTAAATGGCATGCTCAGCCTGGACACCATGATGATCAGTCATAATAGCTTGGAAATGTCTGTAGGGTTTTAAAACAGAATTTCTCTGAAACATCTTGCTTACTTTTTGTGTTCTGTAGGTTAAAGTGCTCCTTGGCCACAGAGTCATTCAGGTTGCTTGTGGAAGTAGAGACGCTCAGACTCTTGCACTGACAGATGAAGGTAGGAGTGTCTTTTTCCAGAAGCTTTCTCGGCATGGGCATACTGTGATCATTGTTTGACCTGCAGTTTTATGTTTGTTAGGTTTGGTGTTTTCTTGGGGTGATGGCGATTTTGGAAAACTGGGACGGGGAGGAAGTGAAGGATGCAACATTCCTCAGAACATTGAAAGACTGAACGGCCAAGGCGTTTGTCAGATTGAGTGTGGTGCACAGTTCTCATTGGCACTGACCAAGTCAGGAGTGGTATGGACATGGTATGTTACATTTGCCAGAAAGTATTAACAAAGCAATTGCAAAGAATGTGTTGTATTTATTTGCTGTTTGACTAACTGTGCCTTATCTGTGTGCTTTGCCCTTTAAATTGGGAGCTCTTTGAGACAAGCTGTGTTGTGTTCAATTACTCTAACACTGTGTGTGTGTAGCATGCTCAGTACTCTGTTAGGATGCCTAGGTTTTACTGAGTTAGTGGTGGAAGGGGAAGATCATTTGCTCTTGAGAGCAATGAAGCATGTAAAGGTATGTTAATTCAAGACTTTGGAGTGAAGCGAGGAAAAAGAGAACCTGAGAATTAGTTTGGAGTAAGTAGCCTACAGCTGAAGCAGAGACTGAGAGTAAGGATGTAGCAGAGTAAGGAAATAAGCTGAAGTTCAGACATGTGAAGAACTTCCTTGGAAACACAGGGTCTTTGCGGAGGTAATTGGTGCTCAGAAGGCCACTGAGTCGTCAATAATGGTGTACGGAGGCTCAAGAACCTATATTGAGGCTTGCAACAGTGTGAACTCAATTCTGAAAATATGTTATTTGCTATATACTTTTTCACGTGTGTATACTTGTCAAAGGGCTGTTATTGTTAGTTTATCTCAGTAGTATAAATCCAAGTCTACTAAAACACATCAATTTCATAAATATTTATAATTGCCGTGTTTCTGCACCAGAAGAAATTCAGTGTAATCGGAGTTGCACTGCATACAAAACCAGTCATAATGATGCCCATTCTATACTGAGGTGAAAAGTTACAGAGTCATAAAACTGCAGTTATCCTCACTTTTATGCCTTTGTAATTCGGATTTGAAGAATTTTCTAGTTGGTGCTTGTGTTTATTCCCAGTGATAAATGAAGAACTTTGATTTGGGAAGCTGCTGTTGACACAGTAACATGTAAAGAATATAATTGTTTTAAATCTTACATCTGCTGTCTCTTGCAGGGGTAAGGGTGACTACTTCAGGCTGGGCCATGGCACAGATGTACATGTACGAAAGCCACAAGTTGTGGAGGGACTGAGGGGTAAAAAGATTGTGCACGTGGCTGTAGGTGCACTCCATTGCCTAGCGGTTACTGATACTGGACAGGTGCGTTGTGCATCACCCTTCTTTCTCCTTTATCCTTGACCCAGAAAGGAACAAGCTAACCTGCTGAGGAAGAAGAGTGTAAAAGCATCAGTGCTGATTAAATGGAAAAAAAAATTCTAATGATACTTACTTGCTTATTAGAGTCCTGGCTAAATATAACCATGATTATAATTTAAAATAGACTAACTTTCATATTATTATGGAGTTTAAATCATGTTGTTGTAGTAGCTTTTGTAATATTTTCCTAGTTTGTGTATTAGCTCGTGATCAGTTTCTGCTTCTCACTGTTGAAATGCAGAAGCAGTCATTGTGTTCTGGACAGGTTTTTCTACTGTGATCCAGCATCGTTATCATAGTGTTGATTCAGATCCCCAATGTAATTACTATGCAACTAATTCTTCTAACTTTCTGTTCCCTGTTAACATGGAATAATTTATTAATTGATGGATGATTTATGAATTGGTGGTAATTTATGACTCATTTGACAAAGTGCTGTTTGTTTTTTTTTCTTTTACTATAAGATAATGCCTGCGTTACTTAATGGGCTGCAGGGAGACGGGGGCACAAGTCCTGGCAATAGGTTGTCTAAAGTGTCCTAAATAGATAATACAAATCACTAATATTCCTCTGTAGGATTTTTTAAGAAAACAATTAAATGTGGTTAAATGAGACAACCAGTGAAGCAAAGTAATATGTGGAAATGTTTATTGGCAGGTTTATGCTTGGGGTGACAATGACCATGGGCAGCAAGGCAATGGAACTACTACAGTCAATAGAAAGCCCACTCTTGTCCAGGGCTTGGAAGGCCAGAAAATCACACGGGTTGCTTGTGGGTCTTCCCACAGTGTAGCATGGACAACAGTGGATGTAGCTACACCATCTGTTCATGAACCAGTACTTTTCCAGACAGCGAGGGACCCTTTAGGTGCTTCTTATCTTGGTTGGTATTTATTGCCTTATGTTGTTGGTATTTTTGTGCCATTGGAGAGTTACTTGTGTTAATAGGTGATAGAAAGCGGCAAAAAGAAAACTGCCTTTTAAAAAACCACTACAAAACAACAAACCCCATACACACCTCTACAAAAAAACTCCAACAAAATCCCTCGCTGACAGTAGAAGTCGTAAAGGACTTGTTCAGAAGTAGCATTAGTTTCAACATTCTTCAGGAAATTAAAATGTAACATGCTTTATCAAATGCCCCAAAGACTTTGTCTTTGATGTGGGATAGACCTTTATGGAGGTAACAGTAGATGGATGCTACTGTAATATTCATCTTACGTATTACCTCTTGCTATAATTCTTGATGCTACTTATACCGTTTGCTTCCAAGGTAAGTGGCTTAAGAATTAGGAAAGCAAACCATCAATGTTTTGTGTTGAATATAAAAGCAGCAAATATTTTGCTAATTAAAGCAACGTGTTTATGAAAGAGCAAGAACTACACGTATAGAATATTTGATTAGTATTTTTAAGAGTACCTGATGAATATTCGAGCTATTTGAGAAATTTCTGTGTAAGTAGAACCTGTTTTAGATGCTGATCACTAAATATTTACATCTGTATTACCTTAATTTTCCTGAGTAAGAAACAAGGTGCAACACTGCTTTATGAAAGTTCCTGCTGCAAAGCCTCACTATTGCCTTCAGTGTTGTAACTATAGACACTGCAGTTTAACAATTTGCTGTAGAGTTAGTTTCACAGTGGTATTTCCGACTTGACAAGTGGTCAGATAAATCAGTTCCAGTTAAGTATTACACCATTAAAAAATGCTCACCTCTTTTTTTTTTTTCTTTTTTCTTTTTCTCTCCTCACTCCAGGTGTCCCTTCAGATGCAGATTCTTCTGCTGCTAGTAACAAAATTAGTGGGGCAAACAGTTCCAAGCCGAATCGCCCTTCCCTTGCTAAGATTCTCCTATCGCTTGATGGGAACGTTGCCAAGCAGCAGGCATTATCTCATATACTGATGGCATTGCAAATCATGTATGCCAGGTAGGCATGCAAACATTCTTGTCTTTTGCAGAGCAAAAGATGGCATGGATTACCATTTATTAGGGTCTCTTGGGTCTATAAATTGTTTCACAAGTTTGGACTCCTTGGTTTAGGCCTAAGTTTCATTTAAATCTTCTTTTGATGTTGATGTTAGCTTTATGCTGTTATATTTTCTTTACAATAAAAAGCTCCCGGTGCCTGGAGAAAAATGATATTTACTTAGGTATGGTGAAGTAAATCATGATAGATGTTGTGGAGGAGGCAGCAGGGGGCAGGGTGGAAAGAAAATAAAATTTCATAGTGCCCTTCTTATTGTTGCGAGAGAACAGAGTATTTGCTCTAAAGTTTATATAGAGGAACTTGAGTGCAATAGTGGCCTTAAAAAAAATATTTAAGTGTGAGGCCCAAAGGAGAATGGCAATACGCTACTTTGTAAATTCCAGAGCTTGGAAACCTTTACTTGTTTTATTAAGATAATATTATTTTCTCTAAGTTCAACAAGGGAGTACAATTTGGTCTATGTTAATCTATCTTAAATGGTTTCAGGGATGCAGTTGTTGGAGCATTGATGCCTGCAAGTATGATTGCACCAGTAGAATGTCCCTCTTCATCACCAGCCCCGCCATCAGATGCTGCTTCTACGGGAAGCCCTGCAAATGGAGATGAATGCACACTTGTAGGAGATATGGAAGAGAGGCTGAGCCCAAACCCATGGCAGGACAGGAGAGGGGAGGTGAAGTGTCACATGAATATTTTCAACAGTATTTAACACTAAAGCTGAAAAAAAATTGTCCTGTTCAGTTTGATAATAGCAGAGATTAAACAGCTCTGTTGTGTTCTAATTTTTGGAGTGGGTTCTCTACATATGTCAGATTTGGAAACCCTAAAATTTTAATGTGAAATCTGAAGAGAGATTCACTTCTGAAAGTAGAGCTTTCAGAATGCACTGTGTCATTTAAATGCGATTGTGATGATGTTTAGTAGTATTTTAGAGTTAGCATGAAAATATTAATGGTTTGTGAAGGTATCAAATTCATTTTACAGGAGTGATCTTTAAAAAAAAAAAGTCAAGACTAAGAAAATTTTTGACAATTATTTAATGAAATGTAATTGTTAACTTATACCAGCTAATGTAGACAGTAGGGGTTGAATGGAATTCTACTCTGTTGATTTCCAACAGCTAACAGAAGCAGAAAAGGAAAAGGCTTGCTACTGAAGAGATCTTTTCCTTTAACAAGCTATTAATTTATCATGCATTGTCTTCTACATTGTAAAAGGACTTGTCTACTACGTTGTAGACTTTCATGTTTTATTATATGTTTTTGTAGCAGTTGGCATTGAGAGGGGTGTTGGCTGGTTTGCCATGCTAGGAACATAACATAGAGAAACTAAAAATACAGGGAGCGAATCTGTTGGTTTTGAATTCATAGCTATTTTAAAATTGCTGCTGTCTTTGAACATATGCTCTTCTAATAAATAAGTAGATTCTTACAGGTTTTACGGTATCTTGTTGCAGCTTTTGTTAGTTCTTATTTGTTTTGGCTAGGTTGTCTCTTCAGAGGATGCTGTGACACCGTCTGCTGTAACTCCCTCAGCTGCTGCTGCTTCTTCCCGTCCTTTCATTCCAGTGACAGATGATCCTGGGGCTGCCAGTATTATTGCCGAAACCATGACAAAAACCAAAGAAGTAATATTGTTAATACCTTCCATAAAACTTAAGTCCTCACTGTGCTTTCATCAAGCAGTTTTGCTTTTTTTGTGCTTTTAAAGTTAATTTATAGAAAGGAGTGCATTTTTTAAATCTGTCCAAAGGCAGAAGGATGTTTTTGTTGCTTTTTTTTTTTCTTTTTCTTTTTGTCCGAAGTTAAAAGAGCTTAGTTTTGTGAAAGCTTTTTCACTTGAGAAATGGGTTTAACATAGGTTAATTTTGGGGCCATACGATCTCAGATTTATGAATGGTTTTAAATTACCTTTAAACTTCTCCAAGACAAGCGAAGTTGTTTGGATTCGGTGAGATACTTCTTTCATCTTCGCTGCCTAATATTTCTGCAATTTGTTTTGTAGGATGTAGAAAGTCAAAGTAAAGTGTCTGGCCCAGAACCGCAGTACTTGGATGAGTTTACTAGCCTCTTAGTGCCAGACGACACGCGAGTCATGGTCGACCTGCTAAAGCTTGCTGTGTCCAGCCGCGCCGGCGAAAAGGGAAAAGATGTTCTTTCGGCTGTGCTGTCTGGTATGGGCACAGCTTACCCACAGGTCAGATTTTGTTTCCATTTTTATTAGTAGCTTACTAAAATATTTTCTTGGGTTGCAGCTCAACATACTGAGAAACTTAATAAACGTGAAAATTTGAGTTGAACTTAAATGCCTGTGAACCTTAGTGATTTTAATAGAAGTATTACATGAATATATGCATGTGCTGCACATGTCAGTAATACACTATTTCATCGATTTGTCATGCTGCAATTGGACTCTAAAATAGAAGCTTACTGAGCTGTATTTATATGCTGATCAAGTGTCCGTGGTTATTGAAATGAAGTGGAATTAACTAAGCCCTGTTTCCTAGATCTGTGGAAAATTAGTTTAAAAGAATTCTGTCTTGGTTTTTGTCTTGCATCTGAGTTTATTTCTCAGTTTGCAGTCATTACTGCTAGCTAAAAATGCTGTTAATCTATTGTTAATGATAGAATAATTCTTCTTAAAAATTAAGATAACATTTGATGCACTGAAGTTTCTGACCATTTAGTATCCATGAATGTGGGGTTTTTTTTTAGGACAACTGAGAAACAGAATTAATAAATGCTGTAATATTGGATACCAGCAGCTGTGTGAAAGAATGTAACAAATCATAAATTATTTGTAGAATATATGCTTACAGTAGTGAACTGAAAGTTGTTTAATGTTTCTCATAGCTTTACCCTTCAAATATTATTTTTCTCATGAATAACACCACATCACCACATTTCTTTTAAGATGCTTATATGATGTAGTTAATTTATGCCTTTGCACTGCTCAGACACTGGTTTGAAACATCAGAAGTGGTTATGCAAAGCTGAGTTTTGTATTCTTTTATTAAACTTGGCTTTGCTAACCAAAAATATGAATATTGACTTTGCTAAGAAGTGTTCATTGAAGTGAGAGAAATTTTATTAATTTTTAATGGTGTAAGTGACAAGACAGCTTTGGTTTTAAACAATGAAGTCTTACGGTATCTCTGTCCAAGTAAACTAGGATTGTGGGAGAGCCCAACTGATGCTTTTACTGTGTAGGCAATTAAGTGGTATTTTTCAGTTACGTTTCTTTATCTCTCCCTGCTCCCTCCTCCCCCCCCCCCCCATTTTCAATGATCAGCTGTGTATAGTCATGTTCTGGGTTTTGGATGTAGTTGTCTCCCTTCTGCCCCAATTAGATGCATGCTATATCTGCACTTATACATTAATTCTAGATTTTTGCTTCTAGCATTAATAGTGATTAGCTAAAACTTGGTGTTTATGGGTGGGTTTTTTTTGGTTTGGTTTGGTTTTTTTTAGCCTTGAGAGTCAAAATTTTTTTTTAAACTGCTCTTTAAATATGAATGCTATCAGAATTTTCTCTCTAAACAGTGTTTTGCAATATTAGATACTGGTTAAGTATTTACACCTTTCATTAATCTCTTGGCCTATGCTTTACAGTTCAGATTTTACAGTTTGTTTTATCTGTAAAGGAAAACAATTTTTTCTGTTGTCATTTACTTACTGGAAACTTACTTTGACTTTTAGTTTTAGGAGTTTTTCTAGCTTTAACAGCACCAAAAAGAGTTTTTTGAATTAGTGTGATGGTTGATGAATCAGAATTTGGAAAACAAGTGATTGATTTATTTGTTTATTTATTTATTTTAAATTTGGAAAGAATGGTTGTTGGTGTAGATTTTTTTTTTTGACTAATCGTGGACTAAAACTTGCTTTTTATAAAGTATGTATTTTTCTTTTGTTAGGTTGCTGATATGTTGTTAGAGCTGTGTGTTACTGAACTAGAAGACGTGGCAACTGATTCACAAAGTGGTCGCCTCTCTTCGCAACCAGTTGTGGTAGAAAGCAGCCATCCATACACTGATGATACATCTTCTAGTGGCACAGTTAAAATACCAGGTATAGAATTCTCAGAGTTGAATCTAGTTAATTTCAAGACTGCTTGCATAATTCCTTTCTTATCTTGCAAAAATGCGTGTTGAACTTTCAAGCCATGTTATGCATCTCGTTACTGTAATAAAGTACTTTTTAAAACAGATAATGCATGAACATCTCGATCCTGTGAAATACACGTTTTTGGGTTCACTGGCTGTGACTGTGGCTCTATCACTGCTATTTTCTGTTCAGTTCTGAAGCTGAGAAGGACTGAGTCTTTTTCAGTGTCAGTAACTGAACCTATCTTCTAGTCTCGAGCGTTAGGGAAACACTTTTTTTTGTTTTAACGCTGTCTTTTCATTTAGTGCTTCCTTCAGTGCGTTATCTATTACTTAACAAAAGGTACAGGCAACAAAGAGCTATTTGCCTTAACTGTAAATAGACATTTTTTGTCTGTTGAGACTTCAGTTTGGAATGTTCTGTCTGCTAGTCCCTACTCACATGGTCTTGCTATGTTGCAAGCCTTTCAAAGACAAGAAATTACAGACAAATAATGTCATTAAACCAAAGGAAGTCTTTTTTTTTTTATTAATGAGTGCTATGGTTTCCAAACAACAGTGTTTGATTTCACGTGGATTTCTAAAATACTGCATTTGTTCGTGGTATTGATTGCCCTGCAGAAATGTGTAAACTCTGTGTTACTGTTTAGGTGCTGAGGGACTGAGGGTAGAATTTGATCGCCAATGTTCTACAGAGCGGCGTCATGATCCACTCACCATAATGGATGGTGTCAACAGAATTGTTTCCGTCCGATCAGGTTATGAGAACTAGTGTTGTTCAAAAATGTCTTGTGTGATTTGCTGTTAAATGCTGAATAAATGTACCACTGCCTGTGACTGACTTATTTTAAGGGAAATGCCAATAAAAAAAAAAAGAGGAAAAATTATGCAAATCGATACTCCCTTTTAAATCAAAAAAGATGTAGGATCTGGACACAGACATGTGAGAGTAATCTTGCATCTTTAAATATAGAGGATCTCTCAGAAGAGCATGATGTTACATTCTTCATAAGAGCAGTTAGAGTGGAAATAAAAAAAAAGCAAAAAAAAACCAAACAGTGTTTAGCACCCCTACCAACATGTGTGAGTTTCTGTATAATAAAAATATATTTTAACAAATCAGAACATAATTGGAAAAGGATACTTCTTTTTTTTTAGTTTTTTTCTTTTTCAAATAATACTTACAGAAATTTGAGATTTTAAACAGTCAAGACAAATGCTCTTCTGCTGTCAAACGCCCCAAATAATATCTAGACTCACTCTTTCTATTTTCTACTCTGGCCTATGTATGTGATACTACATGAAATCTTCACATCTTTTATTCTATTCCCTCTGATTTCATTTCTAAGCACTATTCAAAATACTCCTCTAAAATCTACTGCAAATTAATCTTACCAAATTTTACATTGAACTTATGTCACGTGCCTTTGCAGTTACTGCCTGTGCTTAACATTTCTGGACAGTCAGCTTTTACTATTGACCCATTTTTCCCCAGACTGTTTCAGTTGCACATGCGTTTCATTATTGAGATATTTCTGATTGCATTCCTGATTGGAAAAAGCTGTAAAGCTTAATTTAATGTGTGTTGCTATATGTTTCTGTAATATGAAAAGGATAATTTGAAAATAGGACAATAGATTTTAGTAAGATCTCCTAATAGTCTTTTGAATGTGGTATGAGAAGTACCAGGGATAACTGTTAGCGGTGCTAACTGAACTGTTTAAGACTTAGCTTATTTTGATGCAATATCTTTATAGTTATGTTCACGTGCCCCACATAGCTATTTCTCTTTTTCTCCAATGCCTTTATGTGGTGTTTATAATAGATAACCATGGAGGGGAGTTGCTATTGATGAGTAGCTTGTATATTGGCCTCAAGACATTGTAGATGAATGTGTTTATATTACCTACTGTAACAGGTCGTGAGTGGTCAGATTGGTCTAGTGAATTGCGAATTCCAGGGGATGAACTAAAGTGGAAGTTCATCAGTGATGGCTCTGTGAATGGATGGGGGTGGCGATTCACTGTTTACCCCATCATGCCAGCTGCAGGTAAGGTACCATGTATGATGTTTACAGAAGGGTGAGAGAGTAGATTTACTTGTCTGTTTTCTACAGTTGCATTTATTGCATGATATTTACATGCCAAAGTTCAAGAGTTCTTTTATGTTCATACTAAGAAAACATTTTCATTCATACTTAAGAAACAACTTCAAGAAAGTCCTGAGAGGTACATTTGTACATAGGGAAGAGATTAAAAATATTTTGTAAACACTTTAGTTTTCCTCTTCATCAGTGAAAAGAGGATAAGAAAGGATAGTTTTGAGGCACAGTTCATCTGAATTTTTTTTTTAATGCATCTGTTTTGGAATTAGTTGAATTATGTAATGAAAGAACCTCTTTTTTCCAATCCCTTCAAAGGGAATTGGAATGGACCAACTCAGATGCAGACTGGCACTCTAGACCGCTGTGCTTAGTCAGCTAAATCCTGCCTAAGTCTGTTCTTATTTCAGTCTGAGGACAAATCTTCCCCACCTTTTTCTTTTTCCATTCTTGCAGGCCCTAAAGACCTTCTCTCAGATCGTTGCATTCTTTCATGTCCCTCAATGGATTTGGTTACATGTTTGTTGGATTTTCGCCTAAATTTTGCTTCCAATAGGAGTATAGTTCCTCGCTTGGCAGCTTCTCTGGCAGCTTGTGCTCAACTGAGTGCCTTAGGTAGGTTTAGTCTTAAAATTAATCCTATTTGTTTAAAGTTAAAATGCTTGATTTAAGTAACTACATTCTTTGTGTGCTAATCTCTCCTTAGCTGCTGGGCACAGAATGTGGGCCTTGCAGAGGCTACGGAAACTGCTCACAACAGAGTTTGGGCAGTCCATTAATATCAACCGGATTTTAGGGGATAATGACGGGGAAACACGAGCTTTGGTAAGAAGGCAGTGATGCTCTCCTCTTCACATTTTTCACATTAAGATGTATGTGAAGCATTAAAGTGATAACCCTGATGTACGTTTTTTTTTTTTTTTTGTTAATGGCTAAATAGGAAATGGACAAATTCTTGCACAGTTTTGCAAATTTGTGAAGGTACTCCATTTTAGGAAAAAAATGGCTAATCAAATACTGTACAGACATGGTATTGGAATTGTCAAAAAGTGATAGGAATACTTTTGTATTAGAAAATGGAAGTAATACTTCACATTGCTAACTGTAGTTTGGGAAGTTATTAATATTCTATTATAGTTATCTAAATAACGTTTTTGTAATACATGTGGTGAGACTAACTTTCTAATTCTGTGGTTTCTCTAGAGTTTCACAGGGAGTGCTTTAGCTGCCTTGGTTAAAGGTCTTCCAGAAGCTTTGCAGCGACAGTTTGACTACGAAGACCCCATTGTGAGAGGTGGCAAACAATTGCTCCACAGCCCTTTCTTTAAGGTAATGTGTTACAATCAGAAAAGAATTCATTAGTACAGTTATAGACTTTTTTGTAAGACTTGGTAAGCTCACCTAGTCCTATATCAGAAACACTTTCTGACAAAAATCAGAATACTGCTTTGAAAAAGAGAATCAACTATACCAAAACAGAATAAAGATTACCTAGCTAGGCAGAAGTGGGTAGATAAGAAAAGTATCTTGAAAGTACGGTAAAATGCATTTTTTGATAGGTAATTTCTGAGTTCTCAGTTCTGAGTGTTGTATAATTTTTTTTATTTATTTAAATACTCTAAAGGTCTTATTTTCATCTGGTTGGAAAAGTAAGAATGCCTTAAAAGGAAGGCTATTCAGTTTTGAACCGTGGACTTCAAAGTAAAAACAAACAAGCTGAGGAAGTCAAGAGGAACAAGAATAAAAGGCTTAAAACTGTCACATGTAGTAAAAGTTAAACTAAGAGGAGTTATCTATCTTAAGGAAAGAAATTATTAAAAGATGTGGAAATTTATACAGAGAAGAACTAAACTATTGTTCTCAATCTTCATCAGTAAAATTGATTTGAAATTCAGTTAAATTGAAAATCAATTGAAAATTGATTCAATTGCAAGAATACGACTTGGTTTAGAAACAGGCTCTTAATTTCCTTTGCACTTTACATATTTTTGAGGCTGTGTTCAGGCCCTACTGGTCTATGAGCTGTTCAAGTGCATCAAATGCATGTTATTTTTTTTGTCAAATTTTTTGTTACAACTCTAAAATGTTTTTTGATGGTCTGCAGGTGCTGGTGGCTCTTGCTTGTGATCTAGAGTTGGACACTCTCCCTTGCTGTGCGGAGACACACAAGTGGGCCTGGTTCAGGAGATACTGTATGGCATCCAGGGTTGCAGTGGCTCTTGATAAAAGGACACCATTACCTCGTCTTTTCCTTGATGAGGTACTGCAGGAATATTTTAAATGGTTCATGGAACACACGAAAGTGTTTAATTCAAAAAGATATTCTGAGTTTAAAGTATTTTATGCCAACTGTTATAGGAGTTTGATGTTATGATGTTTGAATAATGTTGTTTAATCCAAAATATTTTTCAGGTGGCAAAGAAAATCCGAGAATTAATGGCAGATAATGAAAATATGGATGTTCTTCATGAGTGCCATGATGTCTTTAAGAGAGAACAGGATGAACAGCTTGTCCAGTGGATGAATAGGTTATTTCTTTCAGCTGTTACTGGTTTAGTCTTATGATGCTTCATTGTTATACAATGATAAACTGTACTTACTGTGACTTCTTTTAAAATATAACTAAAAGTTTTGTTTGTTTTGAATTTTCTGCAGACGACCTGATGATTGGACACTTTCAGCTGGAGGCAGTGGAACTATTTATGGTTGGGGTCATAATCATAGAGGACAACTTGGTGGGATTGAAGGGGCAAAAGTTAAAGTCCCAACTCCATGTGAAGCTCTTGCGACCCTTAGACCGGTGCAGTTAATTGGTGGTGAACAGACTCTGTTTGCAGTGACTGCTGATGGGAAAGTAAGGATGCAACAAGTGATTGCCTGTCAGAGTGCCTTGAAAAATTTCATCCTCAGTCAGAATCGGTTTGCCTAAGTAAAAATTAATGTACCTAGCAGAGATTTTTTTTTTTTTAAATTAATTATTTTTTTAAAGAAACTGAGCTGTACCATTTCTACCAGTGCAATCTTAGGAATCCGGTGTACTAGAGCATTAAATGCATGAAAAAAGGTATATATCTTAGTTCTCGATTCAAAACTGTGATCAGATTTTGGAAAACAAAGCTGAATGCAAGTAACGTGCTCATAGTGTCCCATAAAACAGGACAGACAGTAAAACGTGTTGGTAATTTTGTCTCTCTGATAGGGGGAGATATGTAATTGAAATCTGAGATTGTTCACAATTGGCTAAATGCCTGTAAGTGAGATATAGCAGAATCTAATGAGCTGATGCTTACATCATGAGTGAAAAGGGACACCATACAGAGATTTAGTGTTAAGGTGTAGGAGAAGCAAATAAGTTCACAAATTTGAAGTCTTCGTTTTGATACAGATGGCAGCTTTTTGTTCAGTATGTGATTGAGAATTTTGTTATGTATAATGTTGTGTAACTTTTACATTAATCTAGTGATATGCTGTAATGATTCTGTCAACAGTAGTCAGTATCATCCTTGTTAATGATTCACAGATGGGTAAGGGACAGATTAATGATGTTGCTTGACATCATTCTGTTGAGAGAAATTACTTTCAGATAGAGAAGGAGTGTAAAGCAGTACTTAAAACTGTATTTATGGGGCAGGAGGGGAAAAAGCAACTGTTTAGTTATCTATATTCCAGAGAAGAAAGAAAACTAAAACTGCTGCTTGAAAGAGACTTATAGTGATAGATAATTTAGTAATGTTATCATATAAAGTTATGGTTTCTTCATTCTCATACAAAATCAGCCTTAAGATTTAAAATGAAATCCATTAAGGCAGTGACAGTTCATATTGACTTAAATATAGCCATATTTTCACAATTTTTTGTGAAATATCTCAAAACTATATCTTGTTTTCCAGAAAAGGGTATAAAGGCATGTAAGAAGACGTTCTTTCAGGCTTTCCTTAACTGTATTCTGGTTCACATTCATTAAGAATTCTTCTCTACAACTCTAGTGGATGCTCTTCAAGGGGAAAACAAAGTTAAATTTTGTTCTTAATTTTAAAGCTGTATGCCACTGGATATGGAGCAGGTGGTAGGCTTGGAATTGGAGGAACAGAGTCAGTTTCTACTCCAACTTTACTGGAATCCATTCAACATGTGTTTATAAAGAAAGTCGCAGTAAACTCGGGAGGAAAGCACTGTTTGGCGTTGTCTTCTGAGGGAGAAGTTTATTCCTGGGGTGAAGCAGAAGATGGTAAACTTGGTCATGGAAACCGAAGGTAAGTAATGCTTTGAAATGTTATTTTTGAAAACTATTAATGGATACTCATTATAGTTGCTATGTATTTGAAGTGTTGTATGTAAAAGTCCATTTTAAGTAGTAATGTGGAAACCATTTTAAGTAGTAATGTGGAAAACACAAAATAGTTTTCAGATAAAGTTACTCTGATTTCTGTAGTTAGATACCGAGTTCTAACACATCTGTGGATGCTAAAGTCCAGTGCCTTTCCTTTGGGATCTATTTTGTAGGTATATGCAACTTCAAGGCACTTTGGAGAGCAAAATCCCTATTTTGCTTCTGATCTCCAGATGTATTGTTGCCTATATTAAAGGAGTTGTTCTGTTGTTTTAGAGATAACAATGACCTGATCCAAAAAGAAAAAGGAGTGCTGAAGTCCATGGTACATTTTATGCTAGAAATTTTTGATAACGTATCTGATTGATTTTTCCAGGGTAGGTGCTTAGCTTTGACGAGATTTTAATGAAACTGATTTTGTAGTTTCAGCTTACCTGTAATGCTGTAATACAGTATATGGTAAAATACTTCTAGCTTTTCTAGGCCTCTAAAAAATATTTCTGAGTGATCAATTCAACATAAATCTCTAGGACGTTAAACTGGAGTGAAAGCAAATAGTTCTTTTAGGTGTCCTCATACTCGTTTTAAAAACCTCTCTGCATGCATTGGTAAACACGAATGGTCTATTCTGAAAGTGTTGTCAAGACATGTTTTTGTTTCAGCCCTTGTGATCGTCCTCGGGTAATTGAATCTCTGAGAGGTATTGAAGTGGTTGACATTGCTGCTGGGGGAGCACACAGCGCCTGTATTACAGCTGCAGGAGACCTTTTTACCTGGGGAAAAGGAAGATATGGGCGCCTTGGGCACGGAGACAGTGAGGACCAGCTAAAACCTAAACTGGTAAAAAAACTTTGGAGTTCTCTACAGCCTTAGTCTTGTTCTTACCTTCTAGTTTGTAGCTTCTTGCATTTCTGCATGTAAAGAATGAAAGGGCAAAATGGTGGCATGTATTTGTAAGAAATGAACAGTTGCTTTAGAAAACGGAAATGGATTGGGAGAATGAAGTGAAAGTGAAGCTGCAAAACTTTGCTAGAGGCCACTAAACCACCTCATAAGAATTTTTGTTTAGAGAAGCCTTAAAGAAAACCCTAATCAAACACTCTGTCCCCTAAACGTCACAGGAGTAGTTTGTACTGAAAGTGAGCTCTCCTTGTCTGCTGGGTCCCTTCATTGTTTACTTCCGGTGATTACAGTGATAGCCACTTGCAGGCTGCTTTTTTCCTGACATAATGATTATACTCTTAATTCTCATTATTGAATACTGAGAGTTATTCAAATATATATATATATATATTCATATATATATATATTCAAATATATACTAACATAATCTCTGGAGATTTTCAAGACCCGACTGGATGCAGTCCTGAGAGGCATGCTCTGACATGCTCTGGGTGGTCCTGCATTGGCAGGGGAGTTGGACTAGATGATCTCTATGGTCCCTTCCAACTCCAAAAATTTCAGTGATATTCAGTGATATTTCAGTGATAATGAGAATTTAAGCCAAGTAATTATGAAGTATTTAATTGCCATTTGCTAAAGAAATTTGAGTTAAGGAATTATTGATGAAGATGATACCTGTTTCCATTTGATTCTTAAGTGCTAAATCTGAGAACTTAAAACAGTATTAGATATAGGAAGATTGAGTGTACTGATTAGCTGACAAGTTGTATTTCAGACCATCATATTCCTGTGAATAAGAGCTTTAGGTCATAATAGTGATATTAAAAAAACTGCCCTGCCTTTGAAATGAGAGTTCATTTTCCTACCCATGTTTTCTTGCTGAAAATACAGCAAGGAATAAGATGATGTTACTTGAATCAAACTGATTTTTAGTTTGTCATTTTTATTCATAGCTCTGTGCATATATTTCTATTTACGCAAACATTAACTTTTTTCAGTGTTTGAATTTGTGGGATGAGGTATCATCCATTCTTAGTCTACTTTGGGACCCTGTCACCCATATCCACCTGTATTGCCCTGTCCCAAAAAAAAGCAAAGCCTATCTGCCTTTTCTATACATCTTTATATATCTTCCGCCCCCCCCCCCCCCCCCCCCATGTTCGTGGTCAGTATGAAACTAGGTAATCTGCATGTGAAGTTCATGCTGCTTTGGATGATGGATTGTGCTACCTATAATCCATTTCAAGAAGGGGTGAGAATGGGGAAGATGGGATGTATGTGGGTCACCGTTCTTTTATTTTGTGAATCCAAATCCCATCCTTGATCACTAGATGGCAGCATTTCAAAAGATGTTGATTAAGCAGATTGTCCAAGCGCTGGAGAAATGTAAGCTAGTAAAACAGTAATTGAAAATAAGGCTTTTTTTCTTACTTTATACAGTAGTCACCTAGACAGTCTGAATTTATTTAAACTGAATATAGTTTTTTATAACCTTACATGTTTTGTATAAATTTTCCCTTTAAAAAAAAAATTAACTAGTTCACCACTTAAAAAGAATAAGTCAATATTTAAAATACATAGTTTTCATTTTGCTGGTTTGAAAAGAGAAAAGCCCTTTTAATTGCGTTTATTTGCTTGTTCCTGTGGTGCTTCAGACTTGTATTTCCAGTGAAGTGCTGCTACAAGTTTAGTTTCTCATCTTTCTGAAACTAAATGACAAAAATGGGTGATTTCTTTATAGGTGGAAGCTCTTCAGGGCTACCGTGTGATCGACATAGCCTGTGGCAGCGGAGATGCACAGACACTGTGCCTGACTGATGATGACACAGTCTGGTCCTGGGGTGATGGAGATTATGGAAAACTTGGCAGAGGAGGCAGTGACGGCTGTAAAGTACCAATGAAGGTATTTGAGTGTAACTTTTTAATTGTCTTAGAAACTGTGAAGTTGATGGAGAACATTGAAGATACATTGATCAATATGTGCAAACTTCCTTGCATCTTGGATCAAGATTCTTCTGATTGTTGTTAACAATGAGCTTTGTAGGCTATAATGGGAAGTCCTTAAATTTTGGGCTGGCTGTTAAAGTTGCACTTGAAGGTTTTTCCTTGTAGAACATTGCTGGTTCCAGCAATATTTCTCATTTTAATTTTGGTTCCTGTCATAGTGTTAGATATTTCTGTGTGTTAATAAATGTCCATAATACTGCCTGAAGTCATATCTTCATTCCAGAAGGAGGCATCAATTGATTAAAAAGTAATGTTATGTTAAATTAAACCTTTCATGCAAATTCATGGTTGACTTGGAATTTCTTCATATGTTACAAATGAAATCTATGTGGCCATGTAATTTGAATTGAAGCACTTGTTATGAACATGAATGGTATTTGTGTTTGAGAAATGTATGCAAGTGTCACTATGTGTACCTATGCGCAGTGCATTTTAGATTCTTAGTCCAGAATCACACTTCATTCATTACCTGGGTACAGGTGTCCCTGTTTTGTTTCCAAATAGGCAAAGTCTACCAGCCTCTCCCAAATAACATATTTTTTTTTTTTTTTTATTGGCTGATGTTACATAATATGAAAATAGCTTGTTTATGTTTCATCAATTATCAGTCCCATCAGTCCCATAGGATTGATGGTAAAGTGGCATAAGGATCTATGCTGAATAAATAACGAAAGTGTACTGGAGATTTGAAAATTTTTACTATATCGAGAGGATCCCATCTGTGTCATATGAGCTAGGGACGATTAATGGTGAGTATTTGGAGACAGAGCCTTACCATTTCTACTAAGGGGCAGTTGCTGAGTAACTATTGGCAAAACATGCTAAAGATGATCGTTAACAGTTTGCTAAATCTGAGCTGCTTTTTAATGTTTAATTTGTAAATGGTAGAAGGTTGAAAAGAGTAGAATTCTGCTAAATTATCTACAGACATATTTTAATATATAAATATGCATATATACTCTTATACACTAGCACGTTGTATTTTACTTAAGGCAGCGTGGTCTATGAAACTGTAGTCTCCTTAATTAACTTCAGTTTAATTTGATATTTCTCTCCTAGATTGATTCCCTCACAGGCCTTGGAGTGGTTAAAGTAGAATGTGGATCACAATTTTCTGTGGCTCTTACCAAATCTGGAGCAGTATATACATGGTAAGTATTTTGTATTAGTTATTTTGAAAGTGTTAGGTGTAACCTTGTCTGCAACAGGTGTTAGTGTTGCACTGCCTTCACTGTTATGGTCCCCACCTTCCTCCCCCACATCAAAATCTTTTTTGAGTTCCTCTGTCTTGATTAGTAATAAAATTTACCACTTCGGGGAACATTTTATGCTGCTGAGGAATGAAAAATCAAAGTATTTTGTCTTGGAGACCTAAGCACAGAGTTGTCATTCCAGGCATTGACCACTGCAAGATGCAGAAGTTCCAGGAGGTCAGGAGAGGTATAAGCCTGAAGTGTCATGCAGGCTGGAAGATGATAGCAGAAGTAACTTTCTCAAATTTTACCAAAATTGTGTCTAGTTTGTGGTGGTTGTAGTCTGATAGTTTGATTTTAGTTCATTGTTGTAACCTTCTTCTGCTTTTCCAGATTTTGTAGTTTAAACTACTAGACTTAAGTGTTTAAAAGAGTAAATAAAATACCTTCCCACTGTCTTTCTGCCACTT
The DNA here is from genome assembly GCA_004320125.1 of Scolopax mira. Lineage (NCBI taxonomy): Eukaryota > Metazoa > Chordata > Aves > Charadriiformes > Scolopacidae > Scolopax > Scolopax mira. The sequence goes on along the minus strand of BJBW01000358.1, from coordinate 118,657 downwards.
TGTTTGCGTGGTGTTAGAGGTATCCTGAAACTGTACAAAGTTCCAGTCTCTGAGATCAGTAAACATACTGTTTTTGCATTAGAAGCATTTAAGAGGAAAAACCAAACAACCCCCAGCGAAAGTGGTAAAAGGACCAACACAGAATAAGTAGAAACAGCACGTTGGAGGTTAAGAATTTTTTACTATATCAGCAGAATCACATCCATGTCATGTGAGCTAGGGATGATTAATGTTTAATGTTTGGAGAATATTTTGGAATTGAACTGTTTATAAATACTTCTACAGGCCAAAGATCAGACACAGTCTATCATTCTGATTTTTCCACAGTTAAAGCACAATTTTGAAATGTTTTTCCTTCTCTGTGCAGGGGCAAAGGAGATTATCATCGGTTGGGTCATGGATCTGATGACCATGTTAGAAGACCACGACAAGTGCAGGGACTGCAAGGAAAGAAAGTCATTGCAATCGCTACTGGGTCTTTGCACTGTGTTTGCTGCACCGAAGATGGTATAAAAAAATCAAATAATTTGCTTAGTTCTCAATACTGAATTTGAAAAAAAATGAGACTTTATTTTTCAGTCAGCTGTTGGTAGGTTGTCCTTGCTAAAAATAGTGTTCCTCTATGTGCATGGACATATTTTGTGTTTGCAGATGTGTATTTCTTGAGGAACGAACATGTAATTGATTTAAAACGATCACATAAAACCAACTGAAAGTTTTTAATTAATAAAAATATAAAGAGTTCAAGTTTCATACATGCTGATGGTCAGAGATGAATATAGAACTCTAAAAGTAATTACAATTTGGTCAAGCAGTAGAATGAATAGATTTTGCTTTTTTTTGTTAATAGTGTCTTCTGAGCCTGCTAAGGTGTTTAACTTGTTAAATGAAGCACTGTACAAACAATATTGCTTCTCACAGAACAGCCTGAGATACTGAATATTCTTTGTAGCAGACTCACTCTCTCATTTAATTAACGTCTGCACAATAACTGAGTGTTTTATAGGTGTTAATGAAATAGGATATAGCTGCAGAAAAAGAATAAGGTTGCTATTTAAAAAGTATTTTACAAGTATTTTTGCAACATTTTAATATTCTCTTTAGTAATACAAAGTATTGTACTATCTTTTTTTTGTCTCATACAAAATGTTAAGCCTTTTTTTTTTAATATCAGCTATTTTTGGCTATGAAACTATCAAATATTGCCTGTTTCTGGTGTATCTTTTGTTATTCCTCTACTTCACCATTTCCTCCTGTTATGGAACAGGACTTCTAAGTTATACAAACTAGGAGGAAATGCATTTTATACCAGCTGCTTTACATAGACCATGAGCCTAATCATGTCTCTCAAGACTTATCTGCACTAAATAGCAGATTTCAGGGTGGCCATCAGTCCAGAAATCAATCCAAGGCCTAATTTGGTTAAATGATTTAAAAATGCTAGTTTAAAAAAAGAAGAAAAAAAAAATAAAAGAAAAAAGGCAAAAAGCTTCTACTTTAGTTTCAGAACAATTAATTCTTTTTATTGGTTTAGGGGAAGTGTATACATGGGGAGATAATGATGAAGGGCAGCTTGGAGATGGAACGACTAACGCCATCCAGAGACCACGCTTGGTTGCAGCACTTCAGGGTAAAAAGATCAACAGAGTAGCCTGTGGCTCAGCACATACATTAGCATGGTCAACCAGTAAACCTGCTAACGCTGGCAAGCTCCCTACACAGGTAATATTTTCAGCTTATTGCATTCAGATTTTAAACATTCTTGGTATGGTTATTGCTGATCTCTCAGCAATAATCCTCTATAAGCCCAGTGTGCTTTGGTTTGGCTTTGCGTTTGAGCCAGTTACATGTTTTACTTCCATATTTCCAAAGAAGGATTCCAGTTTTCCGAGGTAAGAAAGACCCTTCATTCAGCTGTTAATCCAATGCAGAATAGTAACGGAGTTTGCAAATTGTCAGCAATTTTAATTCTGTATTCCAGCCATGAAAATCTTATGCCTTCCAAAGGAGTTCTTCATTGTTTGCTTTACATTGAGAAAATTGTTTTGTGGTTTGGGTTTTTTTTAATTTTCCATCTTTCAGCTATAATGCCTGGGAGTAGTGACAACAGGATGTAAAATGTGTCTGTTTATGGATGCAGAGAATTGTAAAATATGGAATATCAAGAATAGTCTGTCATGTTTCTAATACTTGTTTCAGTTTAGACCAGTACTGTTTGTATTCTTTATAAACAATTGAACTCTGTACATTAAGTTCTGAGTCTGAATAAGCAAATATCTGAATTTCCAGTACAAACTTACCTACAAATTTTATAAATTGTTGTTCTTTTTAATAATATAAAATGTGTTCTAAATAACATTCGGATATCATTGCCGTATCGTAGGTTCCTATGGAGTATAATCATCTGCAGGAAATTCCCATAATTTCATTGAGAAACAGACTTCTGCTTTTGCATCACATTTCTGAACTCTTCTGTCCTTGCATTCCAATGTTTGATCTTGAAGGAAGACTTGATGAAACTGGCCAAGGACCCTCAGTTGGATTTGACACATTACGGGGAATACTGATATCACAGGGAAAGGTATTTGTCAGAATGTTTTTAAGGGAATGATTTGTAACTGTAAAGGAAATGTACTGCTTAAGTAGTTCCTAAAGAAAATGGAACTATATATCTCCATTTGTTTTCTACATTGTATATCAAATATTTACATATTGATTATGCAAACTTTTAAACTTGTGAATATGTTCTTTTTATTATATTTTCCTCAGTTCTTTATCATAGAACTTTTGTGTGTTGATTTTAAAAATAACTTCACACTGTAAATCTTGTTTGTAGTATAGCTGAATTCTAGAGTATTCAGTAGATGCCATCCCGGAAAAAAATGTAAGATAAGTATGAAATGGTCATTATCTGCCATGATAAGGTGATATACTAGTTGATCCAAAACTCTGTGCAGTTACAAACTTGTTTGTAGCTTCACTAAAACAGAAGACAAAATACCTAGGAGTTCAATCTCAAATCGATAAAGAAGGTAATTTTTATAGTTGTAAGTAAAGTCAACCATGAAAAAATCTGGATAATTATAATGCTTGAAGGCTACAATAGTTGATCAAAACTTCAGATATGGAAAAACTTAAAAACGTAACGTGTCTTCAGTACAATCATCAGTTTTGTATCATAATTTTCTCACTGTCAGACTAACTTGTCCAATAAAAAATTATAACCTTATATAAAGAGACAGAATCTGCTGGGAGATGTATTTGAAAAGAGAAGCATTAAATTTCCCTCTGTGGTGCTGTTCTGTGCCCTTAAATAAGACACATGACATGTAACTGGACTCCTTAGCATGTGTTGTCTCAAGGTCTCTTTCTCTAGACTCTAATAAAATTGTGTAATCCATCTTTGAGTAATCCATCTTTGCAGACCACACATTTTTCATCAAAACCTAAATTAGAAAAAGGGAAAGGAAAATTCTAGCTGTTCTGTTCATGACACTTTTATATGTGAGTGCTATTGATAGAGAGTCTGAAGGTATATGATAAGTACAGGAATGGGTGTGCAGGAGGCACATTCAAATAATTTACTTGAAGAGTCTGCAGAACAGTTACAAAAGGCTACAGATAAAAGATAAAATGCGGTATCAGGCATATTTTATGTCAAAAGCAGTCAACAGAGATACCAGAAGTTGTGATGCCATATTCATATCTAGGCATTAGTCAAGCATACCTTCAGAGATTTTAAAGACTTAAAAATCCTTTTAAAGCTTGCTTGAAACTGACAGCGTAAGATTTGATCCAAATGTTTAGTGAGAGAACCTCAGATAATTGAATTTGTGTGAGAAGTGTACTTCTTGTCCTTATTTGTTGTCTTCCCATAGCAAGGTCATTCCATCTTTTGGATTTTTTATTTGTTTTTCTCTGATGTTAATTATTCTTCATATACATATACATATACATGTATTATTCTGGTATAAACTAATTTATAACTCAGAGACATGCTGGTTGATTATTAATAGCTGAATGTGGGTGGAGTACAACCTTTTGAGCCATGGTTTTGAGCGATACAGAAGGAGCTTTCTGCTTCACTTAGTGTCCTGACTGTTTCAGACTTGAATTGTATTAGCAGAAATAACATGATCCTTAAGTAACAGCTCTATCTTCAGTTGCTTTTATTTATTTTTAGTATTTTTTTCAAAAGTATTTGATGCTTGTTTCCATTTCTTCTGAAGAAAGACTTATCCGTGTTACGCCTTTTGTAGTGTTTTGTGATGTACTCAGAAGGAAACTGATGATGAATAGTATTTCAGGATCAGTTTCTCTGTTTTACTGCAATCTCTTTTTTTCCTGAATTGAACCAAGTATGTGTTTATCTGTGAAGTTTGTGCAGCTTTCTTACTTGATTGCAGTTTTGCTGCTATTTAAACTTTTTGTATTTTCCTTTTTTAGGAGGCAGCTTTCAGAAAAGTTGTGCAAGCAACTATGGTGAGAGATCGTCAGCATGGGCCAGTTGTAGAGCTCAACAGGATACAGGTATCTTAATCTAAGGTTTTAATTTTAGTATCTGTATGTTTAGCCCACAGTGCTATACACTTGTCAAAGTCCACTTATCTTTCAACTGCTTGTTATCTGAGTACTGAAAAGTTGAATTTTTATCATCAAACAGTGAAGAAATGAATGCAGCAAGGGCTGCTCATTTTCTTTTCAGCATGTTTTTGTCTATACTGTAGTTGTTTTTGTCTATACTGTAGTTGTTTGGGGGAGGACACGGACACACACTTGTTGACATGTTAAGTGAATGATTTAGACTCTAATGAGCAAAGTATTTCCAGCTTGACAAAAGACAGCTTTTTCAAAACTATAGTTGTAGTAGTTTTGAAAACTACTCACAAAGTTAGATAATTTGAGAGTAGTGATTCTTACTTACCTTTCCAAATGGTCACATGAATTACAGAGAACATGAAGGGGGAAAAAAAAGGCAATAAAAAAAGTGCCCTTGAATCTAATGAAAAATCAGTCTGATAAACTCTTGTCCTTTGCTGGCCATCACATGTGGTCATATTGATTGCAGAACTGTTTGATACAAAAGGGCTTTTTTTCCTTATCATTGACGTTAGAAAATGTAATGTTGTGCCTTAGGCCAGATAAATCTTTTTTTTCCATAGATATTTCTGTAACATAAAATAGTGAAAGATTGTTTTCATTTAAATGGACTGAAGCCTGCTCTTACAAAGTCTTCTTTCCTGTAGTGGTGGTTTTCTTTTTCTTTTTTTAAATATATATTATAAAAAGTAAGAAAACCTACTCTTTGTAAGGGTTGAATGGAGAAATTGTGCTTAATTAGTTTTCTTTTAATGAACAGAAGTACATCCTGTTATGGCTAGACCCTGTTTCTGCTTCTTGCCGTTTTCTGTGCGCACTGAATTTCTTGTGGTAATGTTATGTGATTAAAATATGTTGGTTTAGTTTATTATTTGTGAAGGTGAAGCTGAAGGCAGGTTTTTCTTTTTACGTTGTATCCATTTGAAAGTCCAATAAAGCACTGCAAGTATTAAACTTCAAGCAGGAAACTAAGTGAGTAGGTTTTGGCTGATTTCCAATTGTCACCCTTCTACTGTTAATTAATTAAGTTAGGCTTTCTTTTATATTACAGCTCATTACTTGAATCTGTCTTGAAATCTAGAAGAGAGCTGGTAGCTGCAGGACTTCCCTTATTCATAGCTTCTGGGGGAAATGAAATATCACTGTAACACAAGTCTGTCCTAGATTTAGCCAAGTGAAGGCTAAAAAAGACCATGTTCATAATCTTGGCCTGATTATACAGTACCAAGTGTGGGTCATGATTTCTTGAATTAGCTTTTGCAGAAAATGAAAATGTGGATTCTTAAACCGTTTGATCCTTTATAATATTTAATTGAAGATTCAAAGCAGCTTTACATAGTCTCAAACAGCTAATTGTCAATGTTAAGAATTTTCATCTTATTTGCAGTTGTGAGTTTAACTGCAGCTAGCCTTTAAGATCCCTTTGCTTTCAGAAGGCTCTTCTGAAGCATAAGTTTCTTCTGAAACATAAGTTTATATGTTATATGGTGCAGTCAATCCACTTCATCATCTTCCTTCATATAAAATAAGCAGATAAGTTTTTAATTTAAAATTGTTCTCCAGATACTGAGTTGTTTTATAAAATATCTTCTCATCTACCTTGTTGCTCAGTGTTTTCTTTGGGCATTCCAGAGCTGGACATAGCAGCTGTCTAACTTGCGGTGTAAAGGCAAACCAAACACCACTCCCTTGTCCTGAGATCAAGTTTTACATAGACCAGATTCCTTTAGAGTAGATCACGTTTGCCTTACATCCTACTTGACCCTGGATCTTGTAAACCTTGTGATAGTAGGACACAGTAGTTTTATGCTGTTTTCTTGCTTAAGTTATTTGAAATACAGTGTGATGGGTGTACTGTAGCTTACCCATCTGCCAGCCTGGTATTTCTGTAGCATAAAGCTGAGGGTGGATGTTTTATGGTTTGAATTGTAGCATGAGGGCAAGCTTGAGTGCACAGAGACGGTTTGGGACACTGTTGGAGGACTGTGTAGGGCAGAAGAAACCAATCTTGATGCAGTTTTGTCCATATTACTCTTTGTGAATGGTTGTTAAGTGAAATGTTCCAAAACAGCATATGTGGGCCTTGTTCTGGAAGGGTGTAATAGAAGACTGAGATGGAAAGTGAACTAGCAGTTGTATGTCTAGACAGGGTTCCAGTGCTCAAGTTTGCTTACTACTGACCTAGTAGATCTTCCGAGCAGATCAGATTTATCTGGTATTTAAGTACCGTTGTAGCTCATCTGGTGTCAAATGGACAGTGTGTTGTGACCTATGAGCAGACACCTTCATAATACTGTTAAATCATATCTTCCCTTTGGATGAAAGACTTTACCACAGTGGTGAAAAGGAACTTTCTCCTTTTAAAAGGGAAATGACTTTCATTTATTAAGGAGGATGTCTACTTTCAGTAATGTAATATTGCAGAGGATCTCCTGGTTCAATGTTCTCTGCTGTCACGGGAGGAGTGTCCACTTATGGATATATGAAACACCACTTTAGTTTCTTCCTTCTCACTAGGCCTCCTTATCAAATGGGGATTACAGAAATCTCACTAGCCTGATGATTAAAAATTATCTGATCTTAAAGTAGGCACAGCATATCAATGAATAAATTATTTGTTCTTTTGTGAGTGTTATACTTTATACAGTTTATACCATTCCTCCTTCTTGGTTATTGTCTTCTTCCTTATCAAATGTGCTTTTAAGGAACACTCATTTCATGACAGTCTTAATTTTCCAACACTGATCAGGCTAAGCTTTTCTTGTCTGGTTCTGTAGAATAGTTTTTCTCTACTCATCATCTTTTTATGCTGTATTTTTTCTGTAGCATTTCAGTTTGAGCATAGATAATTGAAACCCTCAGGTACAGGTGAGGCTGTGTCTGGGCTCTTGTACTTATCACACTGGTAGTTCTCTGCCTCTGGTTGATTTCATGATGTATCCTCGAATTGTGTGTGTTTTCTTTGTAGATAGATTTGTGTCCTGTGCAAAGAGTATATATTTCTCTTTTTTTATCTGATTCCAGCTAATAATCTGTCATCGTTTTGTAAACTTATTTATTAGTCTCTGAGTGCATGGCTTTATGTACTAGATTTTCCCCAAGTTCTGGTGGGTTGAAGAGAGTCCCACAGGATGGCCAGTATTTCAATGGGTACTCTCACAGGCTGCTTGAGACAAATAGAAAGTTTGGGTTTTCAAATTCAGAGAAAGAATTGAAATTTTGGTCTTCATCACTTCAGAATTCTTTAACCAGATTACAAATTGACTTGAGTGCCTCTCCCCTTTTGTTGCAGTGGTTATTCACTTAGGCAAGTTCTTGAACTTGATTCTTCCACACTTCACTGTATGCTGCTTTTGACCTGCTGCATTTCTTTCTGGTCCAAGGAAAGTTGGTTTTACACTGGTAGCTGATATCTTCTGATTGCAGATTGTTTTATGAAAATCCTTCTTGGGCTCTAGTCAACATATTAACATGTTCTATGCAAAAAAACTTATCAGCAGGAAGGCTGGAACTGTGTTTTAAAACCTTGAGATGCTGCATAATCTTTGTTTAATAAGGCACGTATTCAGTGAGGGTAATGTTATATGAGCCTGTTCAGTAAAAGAGATTTCACAGAATACTTATTATGTCCTAAAGGGGATGATTTGGAAACATGAGCAAGATGATGTGCTCTAGATCTCTACAATAAAAATCTAAAACACCGGTGGTGGATTATGGCCTAAACATATTTGTATGAATTTTTGCCATTTTTCAGTGAAGTGTTTTACTCTTTGCTAATAACCTAGCATTTGTCTTTGTCAGCAAGTGGTATATTAAGGTACTGGCACAAATACCAATAATCTTTCATGGCATTCTTACATTGCTTTGTTAAAAGTCAGGTTGTAATGGTTCCTGCATCTAAATGATCAGATTAAATTAAAATTCTGTGTTGCTAGTAAATAAATGCTAATTTAAATGTATAATAGCAAATATACATGCCATCCTATTCGGTTCAGGCAGGTTTACTTGCCTTTTTATTATCGTTTCATTAATTTGTGTTTTAGGTCTGAGGTTTGCAAAAGCAGTGAATTAACTAATGCTTTCACAGACCTACTTATACTTTCTTCTTTTTAGAGAAGGCTCGGTGATTTCTCACTTAAAACTTCTTGTGCATCCAAACTTCTTATAAATCTATTGAATTAAAACCATCTTGTGTTGATAAAGGACATCTTATACATGGGGGCTTGATTATGTCAGCCTTTCAATAAAACCTGAAAAATATCTGGTAGATGTTTTATTCAAAGCATCAGAACAATTGGCTTTTGGGAGGTACTGTACCTTGGAGTGGGACCAAGTGGAATGAGTCTGGGTTATTTCTGAATAAACAGTCTCAAGGTTACTGGTGAGCTACGTACACATTTGGACATGATCCTGAGCTATGAGCCAGCCTAAAGGCTGGCTTTAGATTGCCCTGCTTGAGGAAGGGAGTTGGACCAGGTGACCCCTAGAGATCCTCTCTGACCTCAACAATCATGAGATTTTTAAATACTTCAGAGGTCCTAATAGCTTGAGATTTTAGGTGCTTTCATCCTCCTGGAGAGGATTGGGATATATAGTAGGAATCTGTGATATCTAGGGGTGGATATTAGATGGTACTTAAAAAATAATGTAGTGCTGTAGTTTGAAATTTTGCTGCTCTTCTCTATATGTCACATATATACAACATACACTGCGGACCTCTGCAAATGTTGCTCTGAACACATTAGTGTTTTATAAACGTTAATCCTATGGCTTGATCTGCACAGCTGATGCCAGCTGAAATATGTTCTTACAGTGACTTTTATAATGTGCTTACTCAATAGGTAAAACGTTCAAGGAGTAAAGGAGGACTGGCTGGGCCTGACGGTACAAAATCAGTGTTTGGACAGATGTGTGCTAAAATGAGTTCCTTTAGCCCCGATAGCCTTCTCCTTCCTCATCGTGTTTGGAAAGTCAAATTTGTTGGTAAGAGGATTTTCCACCCACCCCACTCCCACACCCAGTTTTGCACTTAATACTACAGTTTTCTTCAGATTTTCATTTTTGGAGGATGGGAAGGAAGGAGGAGATGTAGGAAAACAATGTATGTGTGTAGGCAGAGAAAGGTGCTTGAAATGTTAAGAAGTAAAAGAGCCTTTAAAAATTATTGTATTAAACCCCCCTCAAGATCAGTGGAATTGTGCCTGTAATTGTCCTCAAATTCTGGGGGCAACTCTTTTGCTTATCACTAGCATTCTACAGTATCTGAACATGTTTTTGAGCTGCCTGAATTGGTAAATAATGCTGGCTAGCTGGTTTTACTGGTAGGGTTGTTCTTACAATTCACATATCACTTTAAGCTTTTTGATGAAAAGTATTTTAGATTGAAGAGCCTGTATGTAAGATATATAAAATACATGGCACTTAGGAATCACATTGCTTTGATTTTCTTTTTCTATTTTATTTTGATTAGCGTGTAATGCAAAAATGTTAATTATACTCTGGTGACATAGTATATTTGACACTGTGATATGTTGTATAATCTTCTAAATAATACAATTTACAATGAACTGGAAACAGATACAACAACTGGATAAATACAACAATACAGCTTTTAGTAAACTTTTGCTTACTCAGTCATTCCTGTAGAAGGAAATACAGTTTATTTCAATAGTTGATTTATTTTGAAAGAACATATAATTTTTAGCTTTTTTTCCTTCTCCCAGGTGAATCTGTGGATGATTGTGGTGGAGGTTATAGCGAATCCATAGCAGAAATGTGCGAGGAGCTTCAGAATGGACTGACCCCCCTGTTAATTGTGACACCGAATGGAAGAGATGAATCTGGAGCAAACAGAGATTGTTTCCTCTTAAATCCTGCTGCCAAGTCACTCTTGCATATGAACATGTTTCGTTTTCTTGGTAATTTCTTAGCACCGTTATGACATGCTGCTTGCATTACATGACCAGAATAATTGGAATCTAGCAACAACAACAAAAAAATATTCTTTTTAAACTTACAGGTGTGCTTTTGGGCATTGCTATCCGGACTGGCAGCCCTCTGAGCCTCAACCTGGCTGAGCCAGTGTGGAAACAGCTCGCAGGAATGAACCTAACAATTGCTGATCTCAGTGAGGTAAGTAGGAGGTTTCTGAGTAGGATATAACTTACAGAAGACAAGCAGACTCTAGCATAGATCTTTCTCCTGTCACTGGTTCCTCTGGTCTATTTGTGTTTTTTCTGTTTTGAGCCAGACTGTCCTTTTCTGTTTTGAGCCAGTATGTCAGGATAACTCATACTCACTGTTAAAAGTTGTTCAAAAGTAGTTACACTGTTTAATTTCTAGAGCATTCTCAAATCTTCTCATGCGTTTGACTAGGAAAATGCTTGTGGTTGAACTGCTTTCAAGTAGACCTTTCTGTAGCTGTTACTGTCTGTTGTGCCAAGATGCAGTAACTGATTGGGTAAACACACACCTACACTGTTTTTGAAGTAAAATAAAATGAGTTCCAACTACTACTGAAAATAGTTTGTACCCACATACTGAACATCACAAACTTGCCATTTCTATTTACTGAGCTCAGTAACTGTGGAGTAAGTGTTGGGCCTTCCTTACGAAGAAAGGTCCATTCTCAAATACTGTCATGTAGAAATGTCCTTACTGTAAAAGCACTGAGTCATTTACTTGTCAGTAAGGGGATTCCTTTTATAGTAAAACCAGGCATTGGACTTTGTAGATGTGATTATGTGCTTAAGCTTTAAATCCATTTTCTTATATAATAGTTTCTTGGCAAATGCTCCATAAAAGAAATGAAATCTACAACACATTCACCCTCCCACATCCCAGCATAATGAAATTTTATGTAAAATACTAACGTATTTTAGGGCTTTGAAATTCAGATAGATGGGTCATGGTCAGACTTTTGACAATGCTTTTGCTAGTTAACAGATGATGCATTGTTTTTGCTATGCAAGAGACACTGTTATGTAGTTCTATCAAACTGATTTCAACCTGGGCTTGTTATTTTCAACAGGTTGATAAAGATTTTATTCCTGGGCTTATGTACATTCGAGACAACGAAGCTACTTCAGAAGAGTTTGAAGCTATGAGTCTCCCGTTCACTGTGCCTAATGCGAGTGGTCAAGATATTCAATTGAGTTCCAAGTACACCCATATTACACTGGATAATAGAGCTGAATATGTGAGGCTGGCAATAAACTACAGGTTTGTTAAATAAATTTATCGAAGTATTGACCTGAATAAGATTTTTCTTTTAAAAATACATAAAAGCTTTTGAACAATATACTCCTTTAACCTCTTATGTGCAATTATTTTAATACTTTTGTGTGATTACAGTGTTGATTTTCCGATTTCTTTTAATCTCTCCAGGGAGAAAAGATTAGGAAACAAAATAAAGTAGCAGATATGGCTCTAGATTTTAATAGCTGTCCTGGCAGAGCAGTTTTGGAAGCCAGGTTTGTAGGTAGAGAAATGCCCCATCCATCTAGTTCTTCTTCTTCCTATGTGATCAAGTAGTAGGCTTGATCATTAAGTACTTTGTGAAGAGAATTTAGATGTAGTGCTACTGCTCCCACAGTTTCTCATATCATCAGTTGCAGTCAAGAGCAGTGCCAGATGAATTCTTACTATAGTCTTACCTAAGCTGGAATACACAAACCAAAATGTTCATTCCCTGGACACCATAAAATAAGTCTGTCACCTCTGTGCAGCCAAGTGAATTGTTACCCCACAGGTGCCAAAAGCTGAACATTGCACTGAAATCCGTGGCAAATATTTTTCAGTATTTGAGAAGACAGATCTTTGGTTACTAAAATGCCTAGATATCTAATATAGACAAGTACATCTTAAGAAGCAACTGTAGTAAACTTGTTATGTGGACTAGTGGGTCTAGTACCTATTTAATTATGGAAGTTTAGATAATTTGGATGAGATACTGATTTATAGTTGTCTTACTCTCTCTGCTGTAGTTAACAGTTTCAGAGAATGCTTGAGCAAGACTGTATCATCACTATATATTTGCTTATTTGTTTGTAGTTATAGAGTCTGCAACAGCTACTTGAATTACAGTCTTTGTTGTTTTTTTTTTTCCATTAATGCCTGTGAACTAATACTTAAACCTACTTTTAACCATAGAGAGAGGAATTTTGATAGGAATGGATAAATGATATGTCTACATAAAATGTTACATTCCTTTGAAGAAGTGATTTTGATGGCTATCCTCAAAGGACATGAGCAATTTTACAAACATTTTACAGTTAAAAGTCCTTTGGGAGAAACATTGAAATGTTTAGGTTAAGTATCAAGTTTTTTTAATTATGTTAAGCCCTTGAGATTAAAACCAGCACCTGAACAGAATCCATGTGAAAAAGTGTATGCATAAAAGCAAGTTTGTTCTGACATCTTTGTTTGTTTTGGTGATGATAAGCCTGGGGACAGGACTTGTCAATGATGCAAATCTCTGCTCTGGAGAGCTCTGTAAAACATCTCAGAAACTATTTGACAGGAAAAAAAAAAAGCAAAACACAAATCATGGGTGGCAGCAGACGCATTAAAGTGTTAGACTTATCTATGTCTGTCTTGAAATATAGCAACTCCTGTCCTCAAACATCATGTTCTAGTTCAGACCCATTTTTCTTGTACCATGATGTCTGTCTAGTGTTGGGAATGTTTGAGGGAAGAGTTTCAAAGCACAGCTGTTCTTTTCCCAATAATTTGATTGTTTCCAAATGGGGTATTGTTTTTTTTCTTGCCAGACACATCACATGAATAATACTGGAAATAAAATAACCCAAACATTGTTATGTACCTCTCCATACTGAGCTTGCTGTGTAATATGAATTGGTGTAGAAACTGGTATAAATCAAGTATTTCGTGTGATAAATGTTCATTAATATTCCTTGGCACATGGCTTTTTACACTTTTACAGCATTTGCTGTAAAAAATAATTGCTAGAAAAATAATTGCTAGAAATGACATTAACAGAAACTCTGTGTCTCTGCAGACTTCATGAATTTGATGAACAAGTTGCAGCAGTTCGTGAGGGGATGGCCCGTGTTGTTCCAGTTCCTCTACTTTCACTCTTTACAGGATACGAGCTGGAAACTATGGTATCAATTTCTGCTTTGCTACCTCTTACAGACTAACTTGGAGTCTGATTTTTCACTTGTATCTTACTAATCCAAAACCCACATTAAATAATATATACAGTGATCACTCTGTGATTGTAAACATTTTGTTCAAGGAAAGACTAGAAAATGTTTCTTGGCCCTCTTGGTGTTAGTAAGATTATTTTGCTATAGCTGAGCAGTGATGTAATTAATTATTTCTGGAAGAATAAAACAAAACTGAAAAAATACCACAAGTGAGACCTAGGAGCTGAATTGGAGATATTTGTCCCAAGTAAAATGGGACAAATGGGACATATGATTCAGGAATATAGAAGAAGGTTTGTTATTGTCCCCTGATGGGTAGGGGTATATTCAGTATTATACTAATAGGAGATTATACACAGCACTTAAAATATTCAAATGTTTATATTGTCAGCGTAAAAGCTGATTAAATACTTTAAAGGAATGGAGGGACCAAATCACCTGTAATTGATTTGATCAGGTTTTTTGTAGCCTATCACTATATTTTATTTTTCAGGTATGTGGAAGCCCGGATATTCCACTTCACCTTCTGAAATCTGTAGCAACGTACAAAGGCATTGAACCCACGGCTTCCCTGATACAGTGGTTCTGGGAAGTGATGGAGTCCTTCTCCAATACGGAGCGATCTCTCTTCCTGCGTTTTGTGTGGGGCAGAACCAGGCTGCCCAGGACTATTGCAGACTTTAGAGGGAGGGACTTTGTTATTCAGGTAAGGGGTGGGGATTTTATTCTAAAAAGCGGGTAGTGGACAAGTAACAGCATGACAACAAGAGAACAGGCTGATTTCATTACACTGTTTATGCAACATTACCCTGTAGATTCAACAGTGTAACAGAGACCTATAATGTGTATAAGTGGTTTTCTCTCTCGACTTGGGCAAGTGGATATTTGTGTCATTTCCCATTTGCTTCTCTGGATTTTTGATAGTTTTACACTGACAGTCATCAGCTGGTTTTGCTGGCATTTCTTTAGCATTTCATTCAGCTCAGTAATCATTTCAGCTAAATTAAAAAACCCCACAATCTTCAAATCATACTTTCGTATTTGCTGAAGTAATATAATGTCTTCCAAGATTGTTTCCCACCACATATTCATAATCAAGGCAGCTCACATATGTCTGGCTTTACTTATTTACTTAGTGTAGGGAAATTTGGTTCTGGTCTTCTAATTATTCTTTTAAGAAGCTTCAGAATCTCGTATCTAACGTGCTGTTAAAAAAAAATATCAGGTATTATTTTGATGGTTTAGACAGTGAATCAAAACTATTATGCGTTTTGTTTTCAACAGGTATTGGACAAATACAATCCTCCAGACCACTTCCTTCCCGAGTCATACACTTGCTTCTTTCTCCTGAAGCTGCCCAGGTATTCCTGTAAGCAAGTCCTAGAGGAAAAATTGAAGTATGCCATTCACTTCTGCAAGTCTATAGACACTGATGATTATGCCCGGATAGCGCTGACGGGAGAGCCAGCGGCTGATGACAGTAGTGATGATTCTGATAATGAAGATGCAGATTCTTTTGCTTCAGATTCTACACAGGACTACTTAACAGGACATTAAAAAAAAATACAATATAAGGGATAGTTGTCACAAGCACTGAGGCAAAATGCCAAAATGACAGTGAAGCCAAGGGCAGTTTAGGTCTCAGAATATAAGGTGTGTATTCAGAGGGATGGTAATCTCCTGAACATGGGGAAAGTGTTTGCCACTCACAGTAGGAGGTAAGGGTTACAGCTTAAACCATCAGCTTAGAATAAATGGCACAGTATACGGGCATTTAACGTTTATTTTAAGAGCTGAAAGTGGCCCCCCGTAATGCTGCACTACATTTAGAACCTTTGTGTTTACTGAAGTGTTGTAAATGTTTATATAAATATGATAGTGCAGCATCCAAAAGGCCGTGAAACCTTGAAATTGTGGGTGCAGTAGGTTTTTTTTTCATATTAAGTGTTGTGTTCTGTGCATCTTCTTGATTGTATATTGGAAATACTGTGCAACAACTGAATAGTATTATAAATATTTCAATTAACTTTACTAGAAGTTTGTTAAAAATTTTTGAACATTGAATTAACATTATTCCTTGAAATTCTTCTATAGATAATAAAAATGGCCAATAGTTCACCTCCACCCCTGGTTTGTATATTTTAGCTTATGCATTATTTATCTCAAATTTGATACCTTTCTGTGAACAGCATCATAATTCTTATCATGGAAAGTGTACTGTATATACTTTGTGCCATGTAAATGCAAAAGTTATAATTTCCCTCCAAATAAAAGTTCTGCCACAGAAAAAAAAGTGGCGTGTAGGTTTTTTTGATGGTAATGCAGGTATTGTGTGGGATGAACATTGTGACAGCTGCACTAAGAAATGTTTCTGCAGCTCACAGCTGGTGACCACACGCTGCTGCTGCTGCTCCACCAATGTAGAACGTGCATCTTCATAGACAGAGCATGAGCTGTAGTAAACTTAGATCAAGCCTATGCAGCATGTTAATGGCAGCAATTAGGTACAATTTGCTTATGAAGTTGTTCTTCATGCTGCTAATATCAGTAACGGTAAATTTGATCCTGAACACTTAGGGGAAAAAAATCATTTTTGAGCAAGCGTAAGGGACAGATGTCTTCCAAGTACCTGAATGTAGTAGAAGAGTATGATGACACTTGTAACATATTGTTGCTGAGAAAATGAGACCATTTTACAAGGCTTGATCATGAAAAGTTCTTCATCCAGAGTAGCCTGTTTGAATAACTCATCGAAGTCAACTGGTGTTCAGGCAGGTATTACATGTTTACTACATGGTGTATGCACTGGTTTTTAAAGTAGGAAAATAAGATTTAGTTGTGCCAAAGCACTAATAATTTACTGTAAAATCCAGCAGAAGGTGATGTCAAACTATTTCTTCACTAATTGTTTGGATATGTATATGTGAATATTTAACATTTTACAATTCAGAGTTGATTTTTTTTTTTAAACCAACATGTGCATTTGAACTTGTATCCCAACTTTTGTAAATTTAAATATTAACTGTGGTCACGATACAAGTTTCCCTGGGACCTAGTCAATATTTCAAAATAGTGGAGAAACTATTTTTCCTATTTGTTGTTAGGACACCAGAGTTTTGAAATTCGTTAGCTTTAGAGGCATCTGTTTAGTGCTGAAGATCTCTTGCAACAAATGCTTCTTTCCTGATCCTGTGTCTTGCTGGAGATTCCAGTAGTCAGGCCTGTGCCTTGTCCTCCCAATTTTCTCTGTCTGCTGCTGAAAAACACTGAGCCCTATTTGAGTCTTAAAAAAGATGCAAACCCCCAAAACCTTAAGCAACCTCTTTTATCTTTGCTGCTGAATTGAATTTCTCCTGAGGTGAAGAGAGGAGAATCTAGTACAGAAGTGCTCATGTGGTCGTCTGCTCTCCCTTGCTATGGTAACACCGGAGCCCCGTAGGCATCCAGCTGGATCAAAGAGATCCTGTAGTCAGCTCTCCAGGAGACGTGGTGGGTGAGTCATGCCCAAATGCCACAAGCCCAAGGACTGAGACCATTTCAAAACCCGTTTCAGGAGCATATGAGTTACTGTAACATGGAGAGGTTTTGTAACTTGCCTAGGAAAGAGAAAGAAGAAAGAATGCCAGAGCTTTTCTTTCAAGAAAAGCAGAAAGGAGGTATCCTTTGTGTAAGGAAGCGGTTTAGGTTGTTAATTAGTGAACTATGTAAAAAAAAAAAAAGCTTTTTAAGCCTCCTTTGCTTTCCCATCCTAACAGAAGAGTCTCAGACACTCTTTTACTGTGTGAACTGCTTGTCACCTATGGCCTGATTTACTGCATTTCTCAGTAACCAGTTCTTGGAAAACCATTGTTTCAAGTGGTCAAAAAATGGGGTTTGCTCTTAATTGGCTTTTAGATGCAAATTTCTAGTCTGGGAAGGAAAATGACTCAATCTTGCAAATGAGGACTGGATTGCTGGTGCTCCTTTCCCTTCTTTTTATGTTACTTCCCTGTAAAACCAATGATGGTGGTTTGATTTGTTACAAAGGTTTACCATTATGAAATGCAGAAGACTGAGAGAAAAATGATCAAAATTACTCTTTGTGGTCGGAGTGTGTTCCTGATACCTCTAAAACCACCTCATGGCTGCTAAACAAGCTGTGAGTAAGGAGAAGAGGTCACTGAGTCCCGTCAGGGAGTCAGGGGACATGTGCCATTTATAATCATGGTTGTTGTTCTTTAGCACTGTGGAATCAAAGAAGCCTCAGGCCAGCGTATAGAGGTACTTGCCTCCCCTGCCAGTGTCTTTATCAGCAGACTATATGCAAAATTAAACCATGCAAAATAAAAAAGGGACGCAGTGGCTTCCAAAGATCTCATTGTTAAAATATTTTCACGTTTTTAGTTTAAAGAAAATGTATAGATGTGTAGTTTCCTGTAGATGTTGCCTTTCAAGGTTCATCTTCTGATGAATTTTAAAAATTATGGTGTTAACTAAAACGTGGCAGCATGGTTCTTTTACTCAACTGGGGTTCAATGGTGTGAGATTGGTGGGAAAGTTATTCTATTGTGGAGTTACCTCCTTGGTGTGAAAACGGGGGCAGGGCAACACAACTGTGAATGTGACACACAAACTATCCGGGAATTCCTGCTCCAAATTCTTGGAAAAGATTCTGCTGGTTGGCGTGTTTGTCTCAAATGTGAATGTTGGTGGTGTGTCTGCCGGGCACCGCTCTTCAGCTTTGCATTTAGTCATCTGACAGCCAGCGAGTAACATTGTGCAAAGATCTCCCACAAACAGAGAGTAGAGTTGTCTCGGTTGTTTCCTGACTGTGGTCATCTTTGATCGGATCTCACCAGCGAGTCTGGGTGTGGTGTGGTGTGCTGGCATCATGACCTGAACAAGGTTTCCACAGAAGCATGTTGAGAAGCATTTTGTTTGGAGGATCTGGAGTCATGCACATGATACAACACAAAATCCTCTAGTCTGGTCTAAAGATCTCTTTCGTAAATGGATAAGCGTTAAGTGAAAAGAAACTAAATTCTCATTGGGCAATTGCATATATTCACTCCTGATGACGAGCCTCAATAGGGATGGGGGACCGCACTTCTAGAAAATAAAAGCCCAAGGACTACACTTATTTTAGTTCCCTGTGATGACAACATCAGCATGTGTGGGCAGAAAGTGCCAGTGTGGTCGGCTGAGCCTTCTTGTCCTGTTTAACGGCAACTCATAGGAAAAGCAAATGCAAGACAGTGTAAAATCAAAATGCATGACATTAGGATGATTGCAGCCAGAGGTGGCAGCTCTCCCTTCTCGCTCTTTACAGAAAGTTTGACCTGGACATGACAGTTAATGCTTCTTCCCAAACCAGTGGTGCCATTTCAAAGGTCCAGAAGGGGAGAACAAGTAGATGAAACTGTGATTTGTTTTCCTAGAAGACAGGCTTTTGAATTAATTCTTCTGTGTTAAGTATTTCACCAGTATTTTGAAGAAAAGATGCTCTTTAGCTTCAGAAACTAATCTGTTCTGAGCAAGTTTTTTTCCATAATTTCCAACTGATAATTTTCCTAACATTTGTTCTGATGTGCTTGACATTTGTGGCGTGAACATGTGATTTGTCAACCACAAATTATGAAACCATTCTAATGCTTTAACCTAGTAGTTAACGGATGGGGCAGCTTTGCTTTATTATGGCTTTTGATACTCTACCTTCCTTTGTGACCTTCTTTTATAAATAAACTAAGATGACCTCTTAAAAGAGGTGGCATTAAAAGCTGCAGGCAAAGTGTCAAGTCCTTCCTAAACTGGAAAAACTTTTTGAGTGAGACTCTTGCACGTGTCCTTTCTGGTTCTGCTGCTTCTCAAGTTTTTCATCTTCAGCACATCGACTGGGAAGCACCACTAAAAATAAACTAGAGAACAGGGTCCACATCCAAAATGAAGCTGACAGGAGATAGTTTGCCTGACCTGAGTAATGCAAAAGTCAGTGGATTATGAAGTGCTGTGCACAGGAAGAGGAAGAAATCAAATGTGTGAAATATCTGTGTGGGGAGGCCAGGTGGGATTTGGGCTGGCCCAAGTGAGTTGCTCTTCTGCTGTGCTCCTGCAGAGCATGATGGATTTCTGGTCAAAAGCAGCAAGGAAATGGACTTTTTGTAGTATGAATCAGGTACCTGCCTCCCTTCCTGGGAGCAGATACAGGGAACTGCTGCTTCCAGGCAGTCACTGACCAGGCTGCAGTCTGTGACACTGATGTGACTGGAGTTACCCCTCAGACAGAGCCCAGCTGCCTTTGAAATTTTCCCTTTTGGAACAAGGAAAGCCATTTTAGTTGCAGGTGTGGATCAACCATACAATGAGACACCATCATCAATAGCAGAGATTGGGGATTTAAGCTGATGGTACTCAGGGAACAGTCATGTTGCCTTTGTCACTGCAGTAAAGTGACTTAATCTAATAGCATAGACCTCTCATATGATGGACTGTACTAAAAGCCCCCAGCCATAGCTGAGGTTAGGCCCACACTGAAAGGATTTGTGTGTGGTTTGACAAACATTGAGCTTCTTCGAAATGTCTCCACCTGCAGGTGTAGTGGACAAAATTTTCTGTTTTGGGAGTGGGCTATATTGGCAACTCACACGTGGATACTGGATACTGGCTTTCCTAGATACCATGATCTATTTAAAAAAAGTGGTGGCCTGCAGCTTCATGTAGAAGTCAAGAGTGTGTGTAATCTTTTACCTGTGGTCACAACCAAACAACTGTTGTAAGAATTTCTAGATTAGGTGATGCTGGCAGAGAAAAGGATGTGAGGACAACAGACCAAACAATTCAGCAATGATGAGCACTTAAAAAAGGAGCAAATATCCTTCCAGGGGGGTTTCATTGGCATTCAGAGGCAGAAAGTCAATTTTAACCTGATAATGAATAAAGCCTTAGCTGGACTACTCCTGGGTATTCCCTAAGACACAAGCATCCTCCCCGGAGAAAGTACAAAGGGAAGCACATCTCTGGCAGTGTTAGAAAGCAGAGCTGAAGGAGAAGTCAAAAAGAGTGTCTGATGCAGAAAATCTGGATAAAAGTACCATGGTAAATCTTTCAGCATGTAAAACATTGGGATAAAAAAGGAAGTGACATCCATGGTTGTCCAAAGCTGGTTGAGAAGAATATTATCCTTACAGCAGACAGACACTTCACAACCTACGCTGCCATCCCCCCAACTTTCTCCCTTCAGACCAGAGTTAAGCACCAGAATGCCCAGTCCAGACACACCACAGACTTGGGTCAGTAAGAGTTTTTAAAACCTTGTTAGACATCTCTTGGTGATGATCTGATAATACTTGATCTACTTGCAGTCAGGCAGCTGCCCAAACTGATTTCTTGAGTTCTTACAGCTTATTTGTTTTTCCTGCAATGCTCAATTCATTATTAGATTATCAAAAAATAAATTTCTAGTAAGTAGAACAGACTTCTCAATGGTACCTTCTCCATCATGTTCTAACCAAGGTTCCTTGAGATATCCGACCTTCTTGTAGACAAGCCCCTTGAAATTTTTATCAGTTGCTCCAAGCAAAGACACTGAAGCTTTTCAGATGCCTACTTTTCCAGTGTGGACCTGCACTGGCTCAATGGGATCTTTTCTTTTTCAGTAACAGCTTCCTTAACCAGATGCCAACTCCTCTGCTTGTACAGCTCTCTCTGACCACATCAGGGCTTGCTGATCACTCAGGATAGAGACAGGCGGCCTTTCTAGAGAAGGAAGACTTCTCTAAGACCTTCCTGCAGCTCAAGTCAGAGATGTGTGTTCACTGGAGGAATGCCACAGCTCTGGCTGAGCCTGGTGTGGTGGGATGAGCCTAGCTTGCATAGTATCCCAGTGCAGCAGCGGTGCCTCTGGTTGATGGCCTCACAGCGTGACGCCTCACAGCGTGACTGCTCACAGCGATGTTAGATTGAGGTGGGTCCTCGCTCTCTGCCCAAAAGCTGTCAGTGGTGGTTTTTCAACGGGATAATTTCCTTTCTCTGGTTTGTCAGGTGTCTCCACAACCACTTGCACTGCCCGTTGAGATGGGAACAGGAAAAAAAGCACCCCTAAGCCAACTCTGCCTGAGTCCTTCTTATCGTTCCCCTTTACCAGACATGAGACAGCAAATAACAGCCCAAAGGCTGCTCCCCTCCCAGAGGCAGGGGCAAAGCACAACCTCACGTAGAGATGCCTCTTCAGTTGCTGGAGAATGCCATGTGCTGAGGTGGGATGCTGACTGGCCAGGGGGATGCTGTGGGAGCATGTGGCTGGATGAGGAGGTGAGACTGCCTCCATCATCCCTAGCAGACAGATCCTCTTGGTGCTCTCCTGAGAGGCATAGATGCCATGGACATGAGATGCCCCTTATCCATCACTTGAAGCAGGTGATGTTGAAGCAGGGTTCCCAGGTGCCTCCAGCATTTTGGAATTGCCTCATTTTGTTATTTCCAATTATTTTTTTTTCTTCTTAGTATTTCTGGCTTATGGAAACCTTTCATCTTGATTGTGTTTGTAGATGTAATGTTGGCATCCTAGCTGGCTCCTTTGCTGGGACAACCTGGCATTGTTGGATGAAAGTCCAGCTTCAAGGCTTTTACTGTTGGATCAAAAATGCCATGGTCCATTGGTAACTAAATGGTAGACTCAACAATTCAAACTTGCTCAACTGATTATTGGAAAATTAGTTATTATCAAGCTCAGCATAAGGTTAGTTATTGTCTGTCCTGGAGCCAGGATGAAGGTGACTGAAATTTTGTATTGTGGGTATTGGCAAATTGTGAGAATGCCATCCTGTGGCCAGATAATCTGTCTTTGTAGTTTGTTGTGCACAAATCCAAACTGTTTGTTGTGAAAATGGCAACTATTTTGCATGGCAGTAGTCTTTTAACCACTTTTGTGCACTGTCAGAAGACAAATATTGGGCATTATGTGCGTCAGGGGAGCAAAGCCGCTGGGAGTAAGAAGTGTGTTTGCTATAGAAATCTTCATAAAAATAGACAAGTACAACTCCAGCTGACTGTCTTGGCTCTAGGTGAAATTACTTTTGGCTTCAGTCACTGGGTTTACCCCTTGGTCTTAGTTCAACAAATAAGACTGCCTGCATACTGCAGGAAGTCAATACCATTTTGATGTTTGCTTCCAAGATGGTCTTGCTTGGTCCCAGGCAGTTTGAAGTAGTGTTAAGATGCCCGTGTAGTGGCATGACCACAGGAGGAGAAGCCTGTGGGAGATTTTCAAGCTTCCTCTGTGGTTAAAGCACAGGACTGGGAGTCAGGAGATCAAAGTTCCTATGTTGTACAGAAAAGCTATTTCAATACATAGACAGCATTGATAAAAGGGATCTCATAAGAGTGCTACACACATTTCTTTGATGAGGCCAAAGTTTCCTTCTTGCCAGGCAATGCACTGGAGAGAATTGGCTCATCCCACCTAGAAAAGGCTGCCATCCTAAAAAGAGAGCAAGGGCAAACAGCACCAGTCTAACAGAATATACATCTATGCCCATGAAAGTACCCTTGAAGTGGTGAGCCCTAAGTGTGAAGAGTAAAGAGTAGACAAAAGGTGACTGTGCTTACTTGTGCCACACCATGTCACAAGAGTTGGGAAGGATGTGGTCAGCATAACTGCCAAGAAATGCAAGTAGAATTGCCCTTATATGTTTATAAACAAGTTAATGTTGATCTGGGAATTGTTTTCCAAATATGTAATAGTTAGAGGATGTATAGACAAATAATGGAAAACAGTTTGAGCAAATATTTCTTTACAGTAAATGGCTCACATGGTCAAAGCACGCTTTTGGGATATTCATTTATGTAAGGCTTTGAAGGCAGAAGTTGGGAGGACAAAATCCCTAGCTAGAACTTGCTTACAGGCTGTTTAATTTGAAAGATAGCTCTCCAAGCTGTTTGTCTCCTTCTGGGAGTGGTGCAAACTGTCTGATCACCTTCTCATCTCTTAGAGAGTGGTGACAATTGCTGCTAGGGCCTTATGGGAAATGGTAAAACAACTGCTCTGTGGCACCTCTGGGAGATTCAGATTACTTTACAGTCTCAAAAGTACTCTGAGACAGTAACGTTTACAGGAGGAGTCAGTGCCCCCTCTACCTATCAAAGCCTAGATCCAGCTTTCCTGCTGCTTTTAGGAAAGAGGTGAATTGCAACTACTGAGCACTCACTTACCAATGTAGCTGATCTTAGGGTCATTTAATGAGTTTTCAGTAACTTGTTCCTTGCCTGAAGACAGCAGCTTCTAATAATATCATAGCCATGCTACTGCTGTGTTGGGGGCGGGGGTTGAAAGGTATCTGCTCTGGGTTAAACATCAACTAGCCTGAAAAGCCACCTTGGGAATAACAGACTTCTCTGAGAAGGAGCTACACTATGCCAGGGTATGGGCACGACAGAGGTCTTTCATCCCATGAGTTATGAACTGCCATGAAGTGAAACGATGCTTTCCTACCATGGCGATAGACTTCAGGTTGCCAACACTGAGCAGTCCTCAGCATCTGTGTGACAAGATTCACCCTCCAGACATGAGCATTTGCACATAACTCAGAAATGTGAGGTTCGCCACAGTCCTTGGAGGGTGCCCATGGTGATGGTGTAGAGCTGGTTTCATTTTGCAATGGCTTTTGGTCTGATCGAGTTACATTGATGAATAGAGTTTTTAATAAATTGTTAACCTGTCATTGTAATCCTGCAGTTTTCTGTTACAGGATACTGGACCACTAAAGAGGTGAAAAGTCCAGGTCACCCGTGACAAGTTGCCTCTTGAAGAGACCTGAAAAAGTCTGTGGCTAACACAAAAAAGAAATATAGCAGGTAGAAAAGGAGAAAACCCCGGTGGGTATTACTGTGCCTGGACCTTTTAAACACCCTTGTTGATGTTACTGTGAAACATCTCTGCCATTCCCAAAGACATGAATGCTCCTTTCCCACAGAAAATAGAAGGTCAGAAACAAAAACTTGGAAGTGAGATGAAACGGTGTCTTGTGAAATACACCTCTCCACCATCCAAATCTGATGTGGAGACAAGGATTTATAGTGAGATGTTCTTGTAGGTGAGTTTATGGCAGCCAGCTATACTTTAAAGGGCCTCGAAAGAAAATTATTTCCACCAGTTTGGCAAATGTTGAGTTAAACCCTATTGAGGTGGAAATGTTTCTGCTCAGCCAGACTAACAGGACAGATTCTGTGGTGTGGGGCTGGGACATACTAAGTAATGTGTAATTGTGTTATAACTTTCCTAGCAGAATCAAATATGAAGTATATGTGTATCATTAATTATTATCATGTACTATTATTAACTGTACACATAAATGGCAAAAAATTGGGAGAGGAATATGTAACTTTGATAGGAAGAAAAAACTTTGTGAACCACTTTAAACTTTACTGAAAAATCCTAGCAGTCAACTACCTTCTTTTACGAAAACTTCAGAAAACTTCCCAGTTAAGGAAATTAAATTTATGTCTGCTAGAGACCTATTCTCTGCCCTGCTTCAAACACAGAAATAATGGCTTCACAATCCTCTTTAAGACTGCGGTTTGCATCTGCATGGACATCAGCATAACTGTCCTGGAGTAATTATTTTTCTCACTCCCCTCCAGACTAGTGCAGGGTGGGGAAGTGGAAAGGGGGCATAAACGGTTACTCTGGAACAGAAGTGGAGGATGGCATAAATGCAGAGAAATGCAGAATTTGGAGCCACTCAGTATTTCTCTACGTAGATTAGAGATCCGCATAGATAAAGATTTATCTTTGTAATTGCCTCAGCTGAGTTATAATTAACCCTAAGGATATGGGATGACTTTTGGACATGAAGCTCCTGTTGTGCAATGAGTACTGTCTCATGCTAGTTTTGACGTATGTGCTTATGCATAAAAAGGGTGTTTCCTCTTGTAATTACATCTTCTTATACAGAGAGTCATGAAATAGTATTAGTAGCTCTGTACATATTATCTGGATGCTGCTCTCCTGTCCGTGGTCCCCTGAAGCAGGGTTTAGATGTCCAGCTCTCCCTGGCCTGGGCAGCATTTGGTGTGCGGGGTGACTGTGACGGCCGGGGGATACTGACTCCCGGCCTGGAGCGGGAACAGGGTCAGGCAGGCAGTGAATGCCACCTTTCAGGCCCTGAGCTGAAAGGGTACCGTTGTTATCTGCATCCCTCCCTGACTGCATCCCATGACCTGGTGCGTGGATGCAGTGGATGCAGGCACAGACAACAGGGCTGGGATGTGCGCCATCTCCTCGCCAGCAGCGTCCTGCAAGCAAGGATCAAAAGTTCATGGGTGCTCTGCTCGTCCTTGCAGGCCCCTCCACTGCTGGTGAGGCATGCTCAGTGTGACTGACCAGTGTGACAAAACCTGTAGCTCAGTGTGAAACACTCAGAGAACTCCAAATGGTAGAGTCAATCTAAAATATGGGGTCGGTTCGTTTAATATCACCGGGACTGAATGACAGGACCACCAGCACTGTCTTAGCCTCACCCTGATCATGGGGCTGGCTGCCGGAGGTGAATTTCCTCTGGTTTTCCTTGCTACAGTCCTGCCTGGAGCAACTGCTTGTTCCTGCGTGGTCCAGGAGGTGGATCTTTCTTTTAAATTTTTGAGTTTGTTTTCTTCAGCTCTGCCATATATCAGCATAGGCTTCTTGAACGGTCAATTCAAGATGGCAAATCAACATCCAACTATTAACTTTCCACCGAGCATGCAGCGTAGCTGGAAAACCATACTGTTCCTGAAGATGAAACCAACCTGTTGTCACATTCATTACAGCTGGATGGTTTGCAGGTATAAACTATAGATGAGGTTTCTCCTCATCCCTCATATCTTTTACCTTTCTACTTTCCCTTCTGAAGAAAGTTACACTATTTCAGGTGTTGAGCAAATGGACTTTTTTGCCCTGTGTTTTCCTCAGTTCTGCTAGCTTCTACTCCTCTCACTATCCATATCTCCTCTCTATTGCAGAGAGTGGTAGAGAAGTGGTATAAGTGGTATAAGTGGTAGAGAAGAAGGGGAAGAGCCAGGAGCATATAAATAGAAAAATGATGACTAGAAGAGAAAGGATCAGATGAGGTAGATGAGGGAAGAGCCCAGGCACAGTTGAACTCAGGCTTCCCCAGAGTGCAGCTCCAGGAAACATGGAGAAATGGCAATGCAGCTACAGAGTGAAGTCTAGGAAAGTAGTGGAAGACTGGGGAGGAGGACTGTAAATACACTCAAGTGACTCACATGTGGGGTGCTGGAAAACACATCTGTCACACTCATTGTTGCTTAGTTTTGTGGGCTCAACAAGTAGAACATCTGCACTTGGGTAACATAGGCCTGGGGTGGACTCAGGGGCACCTTATCAAACACGCCTGAGATTCCTGCCCTGCTGTTGAAGAGATGACAGCACAGCAGAGAACCCTGCCTGACAGAATCCTTGAATACAGCCCCAAACAGCCAGTGGGAGCTCTCTCGCTCCCTCACTCCCTTGCTTCCTCCCTAACAAGGACTCTGGTGCTATCAGGGACTCTCGCTCAGCAGTGCCTGCATCCCCCTGCTTTCCTGCCTCTGCCCGGGTGCTGCTTTAGAGGTTCCCTGATCCATGAGGTATTGAGATTAAATCTGTTCTTTGCCCTTAATCCATGGTTTTGTGGTTGTTCCTGCATCCTGCCTGCATCGGCTCACACAAGGGACATCAAATCATTCCTGGCTAAAGACCCCTTGCAAAGGCATCTCCATCTTCCCCTTCATTGTGCAGGAGATAGGGGCGTCTCTCTCCAGGGAAATGCTAAATTCATAGAATCATAGAATTCTAAGACTTCATCCCTCCTAAACCTAAGGTAAAAGTTGAAAGCAAAACTGTCCACATGTGAGCTCAGTGTCTGTTCTTCCCATTTTGGGATGAGGAGGCTTAATCAATACAGTCAATATAGTCTACAGAGTTTTTAATCTCATCTTCAGGGACACCTGGCTGTGGGCAGGGTGTCCCTTTTATAGACTCTGCTGTGTGTTGACCCTTCATCTCTAGGAAATACAAGCGGGAGTTTAGACCTGTGGCTTTCCACCTAAAATTTGCCATCACGAATTCCTCCCTACTTTAGGATGATTTGTCCATTAGAGGTGTCTGTATCTTTATTTAAAAGTGCAGGACAACGGTTAGGCTGGACACCCAGCTTTCACTCACTGATAACAGTGCGGGAGGGGATGAGATAGTGGGTGGAGGAGTTGCCCCTTCCAAGGGTGGGGGGCACTACCGGCGGGTTTCCCTGCCTCCCCTCTCTGTCCCCAGCCCCCAGGGTTGAGCAGGCAGCACTCTCCCGCTTGGAAAGTCCATCAGGAATGTGAAAGCCCCTCACTGTCGGTCTGAGCTACACAAGTTTCACACAACAGCCAGCCTGTTTGCAGGCATGCTATTCCCTACTGAGAAACAACTCTTTCCTACACCTCTACAGCAGACACTTGTTCAGAACACACAGGCTATGATCTTATTTCTGTATTTATTTTTTTATCTTAACTTAAAAACCAGAAATGGTAAGTTTCTCCATAAAAATCTTTATAGGGGGTGTTGGAAATGCTGCTTTTGCTTTGGAAAAAGACAGATAATGAAACCAGAACCAAGCCTGGCTTGCTGCCCAGTTATGGTCAGTTTTAACCCATGGAAACTGAAAAGTTTAAAAACTCAGTATTGTAAAAATCATTAATTTGAATCCAGACCTCAGTTAGCTCCTGTTTCACTGAACAGACTTAATGTGTACAAAATCCTAAATCAAAATGAGGAACATCACAGCTTTCTCTCTGCAGTAATATGCAAGTTTTATAGCTGTGATCTAATAATTTACTAGTATTTTTTTTTTGCATATATTTTTGTCCCCATTACAGATTCTTCTGTGAGCACAAGGTACGATGTTCCACGCAGTACACCAGTGGCATGCTGAATGCACTGTTTTCAGAGACTTGAGGCATGTGCTAAGCACCACTTTCTCTAGTGCAATTATATGAAGTTACTTTGGTATTTTTTCTTAAACCTACTAATAGAATTAGGGAAGAACAATGACTTTTACTAGCAATATAAGCAAATCCAACAACACTGCATCCCCATCTTTCACACTTCCTACACCCAGAGCGTTCCTGGAATGAGAACGTCACAAACTCAGATATAAGGTTAGCAAAGGCCAAGGTGTTTCAAGCACTAATAATCTGCCATTATTTTGGGGTGTTTCTGCCAAGCCCATCATCCATGTTTATGCTGGAGTGTGGTCTTCAGTGTCCTGTTCACTACTGGCAGCCTGAGCCTCTTCCATCCTTTTAGTGCTCATCTGGATCTTTTTCTCTGGCACCTGGCTTTCCAATGTTAATTTGTAAGCCTGCCTGCCCTAGCTGTCCCCTGGCTATGTTCTCCCCTCTGCCCCTTCCCCTTGGCCATCTTGTCTTGCTAGGAACAGACTTTTTAGCAACTGACTGGACTCATATATTGGTCCAGCCTTTATACTCAAGCCTTTATACTCATTGATAACTGCATCAATTCCCATTGATGCAGTTCCATTCCCGTGCTTTGTGTTTCTGTTGTGCCACAGCTTTGCTCAAGACCTGATGGCCAGCCCTACAACTCTGGGAGATGAGCACCACCTGCTTTTGAACACTTTTGCTGAAGTTCCTGTTGCCCTTGCTTCATGGATCTAAGGAAAAGAATAATAAAACCTGGATGCATTTCCCTGCAATTTCTCATCTCACTCAGACATGAGCTCCAGTTTCTCAGGACATAATTCAGGGTATTGAAGTGCATCTGGTGTCTTTATGTTCTGAACAATGGAGTCTTTCAGGTCTGCTCAGATGCTGTTTGCACAGGATCTTCAGAAAACCTACTTCTGAAACCCTTTTCTACCACTAAGTGCTCATCTGCTTCCCATTTTTGGTTTGCCCTGTGCATCCTGGGTGTCTCGAGTTCAACTTTATGTTTTCCCTAAAGATACCTTAGCTCCTATTTCTGATGCTGGGTGACTTCCTTCTTCTGCTGCAGACTGTTGAGAATCACTTCAGTTAATCTCTTTAGTACAGTGGGTAGACTTGATTCCTCACGGCTTTTTATAACCTGTGAGGGAAATGCTGCAGCTCTTTCCAACCCGGTGGTGTACGCAGCTGCAGAAAACCTGCACTCACTGCACAGTGAGTCCATGGCATCAGCGGGAGTTTGTACTTTCTGTCTGCACAGTGGCCTCCAAATTATCATGTTTATATGTAGATTTTAGATTATTTCTATGTTTATGAGGAAATGTACTCATTTCTATGGCTTGGTTTACAGATAAAGGTTTTTTAGGAAACAGATGCAAAAGCATGAATTTAATTTCCCATTTCACTAGCGTGCATGAAGTGACTAATTTAATGCATAATCTCCAGAGGAAACATTTCTTTTGACTACTCAGGAGTTCCGCTTGGCCTTCCAGTGCAAATATGACCATCCCAGAAGCACAAATCTTCATGGCAATGTAGGTTAAAAGAAGTGATGGGTATTTGATGAACTCCTATGGTAAACGGCAGAACCTGCATCCCTTTGATGTGTGCCTTCTTGAAATATTACAATTACTGTGCAGATCAGCAATATCTTACTCGTTCCTTATCCTGTTTGCCATCTTCTGCGTTGCCCATCATTTGTATAGAAGGAAATGTCATCTTTTTCTGTGTTTTTGCAACCTCTCCTGCTTTGGAGTCCTCAGCCATGGTTGAAACATCTAAGCAATAGAAACACAATAATGAATTTTAAAGTTGCAGGTGAATAATTTGTCTTTATAAAGGGACTTTTTAATCAGAATAATCTTTGAAAGGAGAATTGGATTTACTTTTCTCCATAAAATTAGATGTGAGGGCACCTGTATGTTTATAATCTATCTGCAAATGAACAATTTTATGGAAATTATGTTTTCTGTGACTAAAAAGGCCTGTTTCATGCTGGCAGGTCAATTGCTGCACTAGAACACTCAGGGAGTAACTGTCCTGTGATACTGGGGTTAGGTATAAGTAGATTTGCATTCACAAAACAAGACTTCTTGAGTTACAGGGTTGTAAATAACTTCCTAGAGCCTAACATGTTGTCACCTTCATTTTTGTAGACAATCAGATTAAAATAGAACCTATTTTATGATAAAAAAGCAACCATTATACGTGTTTTATGACCTTAAAAACACTCAAAACCCAACATTGAAAAAATACACTTTTGGACAATTAAATACCTCCAGCAACAGCACAAATGAAACATTTTAACAGAAACCACATGATTGTCCATTTTATCTCATTTCCTCACCAGATTCGTACAGTAAGTGCCTTTCCCCAGCAACAAGAGAGAAGAGACGGCCCATGGATATACATCCATGATATACATCAAATGAGCACAATGGAGATAAGTATTGGTGACCTTTTGAATTATCCTGAGGGAGTTGGAAGTGTTCAGCTCTGCCTTGAGTCTTAGAAGGTCAAAAAAGGTTACTCATCTTTCAAGAAAAATTGTTTCTTTAGGAAGGCTCAGCTAGCAGAAACCATCATTACTACTTAAAAACATGCAGTTCTTCTAGGCAAAATGTCAATAACACCATTCTCTTTGTGAAGAATGATTTTTTTATTATTTTCCTTTGTGTTATTCTGCTTGTAACTATCTTATTAACATAGCATCTGTTTCTCCAGTTAACATAATCTACCCCCCCTATATAGTATATAGCATCTTTTATCAGTTTTTGTCTGATACAGGCAAGAAGAGCTTGGCTGGTGTGGTGCTTAAATAACATTGCATTGAGTACCGCAGTGTAATTAGTAAATCTTTGAAATTCCAGTATAAAGAATGAGAATGAGTGTTTGTCAGGATAATCTCTTTAGTAGTTTCTGATGGCAGAAAAAATTATTTCCCCCTACCCCCTTTCGAACACGAGCATTTTTTCATAGAGAGACCTGTTAAACCTGCTCTTTTATAACTTCTGTGGCAGTTTAGCAATGGTACCTTTGCTCTCTTCTCCCCCTGCTTCCTGCCCAAACTCTGGGCAGCATGTGAAGTGTCTGCTCAGTGAAGCTAACCAGGTTCTGTGAACTCTTTCTCAATATGCCACTTGTTACAACCATCACAGCCTTTGGAAGAGCTGTGTTTGGGCAGGGAGTAACGGGTGCTGGAGTAAGTCGAATGCTAGTTCCTCACTGACATCACATGATGGCAAATCTGGGAATTCCTGCTTCATTTATGAGTGTGCACAGGATGCAATGTCACTCTCTCCTCATCCAGAGATGCTTCCTACAAAGAACTGAGCTGAATTCCACAGCAACAAAGTAATTTACCTAAATAAACTCCTTATTCAGAAAACACCAGGCATTTTGCAGGACCCTCAACTGAACCAAGTCTGTTATTTTTAACATCAGTGCACTCTTTTTTTTTTTTAATTTTGGAGGCTATTTTCAAACAAAAGAAAGAACAGCTTCAAGAATTCTTCAAAAAAGCAGGTAAAATGCAAATTTTCTATGAGAAATATTTTCTAGAATAGTTTAATGCAATTCTGTTATATTGAGAGGAGCAGTTTTAGTATGTGTTATAAAATAATATGTATTAAAAGTTAGTCAAACTTAGTAAATAGTGCAGAGTCTCTGGACAGCATTTATATGTACCTGAGCATTCAGCATTTTATAACATTAGTGAGGCACATTGAGTATATGTTATAAAATTCAGTGGTATTCTTTGTTTTATTTCCTTTTACCTTCACATTGTCTCAAACATTAACCTTTCCCAGAATATTAAATATTTAAAAGATTGTTTCAATTTACTTTAGATTGTAGATATTTTAGGGACTCAAACTTTATGCGACTTTTAATGTGTTGGTTTGTTGGGGTTTTTTTTGTCCCTCCTATTTTACTTATGTGTAAGGGAAGTATTTCAGGCTTACTTTTTGGGCTAGATAGTCTGCAAAAAGTGAATTGTTAGGTTTAAAAAGTACATTTAGGTCTGCAAGTAGAAATAATACATTATGATGTTGCAGAGTGAATACATCTTCAAAGTAAAACGATTTAAGAAACAATGAATGAATCAGCTATACACTCCCATTGCTTTTCTGATGCATTTCTTTTTGTGTATTTTACTCACGTTGGCTGTATTTGTAACAAGCTGTTGTGATTTTTCCAATCGTCTTGCCAGCAAGAAAGCAGTCTGCGGGCCAACAATGGGCTGGTCTGTTCTCCTCAGCCCTGCTTTTGCTGCAGGAGCAAGAGGGTGAAACTGTACCCACATCCGAAGACCTCGAGATTTTACAAATTATCTGTGAACGTTTGATTTTCAAGGAAACTTAAGGCAAGAGGTCAGAAGATTAATCATTTAAATGTAGCTACATAATTTTTATGGGGAATATTCATATATATATGTATAAAATAAAATCTATTACTCATGTAAAACAGATGTTGAAGAGCTGCAAATTTCAAGAGATGTGGTTCTGCTGATGTGTAGGAACCTCTTTGTATGTCTTAATATAGGCTTAGATGGAAACCAGACACTTATTTGCTACCTGAACTTTCACAAAAAATGTTGGTCTTCTCACATGCAGCCATCAGAATTCCTGGTAGCTTCACAAGAGCTCCTGAATTGTTGCTGAAAGCTTAGCTCTCGATGCAGACTTTGATCTATTGGTAGGAGGCTAATTTGGACCTCAACATCTCTCTGTTGAAGCGTCCATATGCTTTCTTCTAAGTTAAGCAGGTCACCATGAGTTAGGCTTAAATATCACTGGAAAACAAAGAAGGGACACTACAGATGACAGAATTGCTGAAATTTAGAGCTGAACAGATCTTGGTGAGTTAATGAGAAGATTTGTCTGGGTTATGGGCTTTTCCTACAGCTAAATCTAGGAGGAGAAATGACTCCTCACTGCAAGCCTTTAGGGATGCTGTTTGAGTAGAAACAGAAGAAATATTTAGGCTTGGGGACATGTGAGACTCATGTCAAGGGACAAGGGAAGAGCAGAGTATTAGTCTAAAGGATTTACCTCTGGTTTTCCCTTCAGAGGTTGTGTTAACTAAAACTAATGACTGCTAGGAGTACCGAGAAATTTAAACTTTTGCCCACTTTTAATCGGTAGAGAAATAAAGTACAAAAGGGATAAAATGTAGCATGTAAGAAGAGCCTTGTTAGTTCAAGACAATGCAACAATTATTTCTATAATGTTTTTCAATAACAATAGCTGCAGAAATACTGAGAAAAAAACCCACAGTGTAATTATTTTTTTTTCCTTTCTGTGACTGGGTGCTTGTGCCAGATCACATTTTCCCCTGAGGATTAACTTTGAACTGCCAATTAAAAGCTATTGCTAAATCCTGTTACAGCCGAAAGCCTCCAGGTTCTTATTGTTAAGATTTGGCCATTGTCTTTCCCACAGAATAGATTAAACTGCTGGGGTTTTTGTAAATTACTTTTGCAGAATAGCCACATAGCCAATATATTTTTTTGGGCAAGATTAGCAATTTTATTTAGTTTAGGTTATTTCATTCTATTAAAAACAAAGGAAAAAAAATCTGAAATTGAGACAAGAGCAAATATTACCACAGTGAGGTCTCAGTTTCTTCTTCAAGAGGTTTACAAAACCCCATCAACCTGTCCTACTCGCGAAAAAAAAAAAATTACTGACATCTCTGTACCAAAGGTTGGATGACCTGTCCTACACTTTTTTGGGCAAAGGAGCTAGAATACTGCAATAGTCTACTATTTTCCAACAGGCACACGCTGTGTGTGTCACTGTTCTGAGCAGGGACAAATGGAGCATTATCTCAGAAACTGCCTTGTGGTAATGGTTGGCAGATGTTGGCTTTTTTAATGTGGTCACTGTAGGATCATCATCCTCTGTAAAATCTGTGTGTCCAGCTAGGAACAGATCAAACAGGAAAAAGAGGAATGAACTCACTGATATTTTAATTTGCCCGAGAGAAGAAAGAAAACATTCTGTGTTCATTAAAAGAGCTTCATAGTGCTGCCAAAACCATCCATTCACACTGAGATGTGTGGAACATAAACACGTATTCAGCCATAAATCAACATTCAGGCTTTCATGTCCCTCACATTGCCACACTTTTGCCCTGATTCTAGACCTCTGATCTCATTGAAAATATTAGAATTCCTGACTTCTGCAGGAATATAACTGCACATATCATTTTCCTATCAAAAAGAAAATGGGATATCTTTCTAGAGGAAAAAGTGATAGCCTAGAATGAAAGAAAAGTTGCATTCGTGTTCAGCAAATGAATAAATTCTTCTATGCAGAATACAGCATCTTCTGGTTGATTGACAACCTTGTTTTGAAGCCATCTTCATGAGACCAATTGAGAGAATATCTCAAGGCTGACAAAAAGCCTTCCGCAGCATTTCATAGCTTTAGGTCCCATGTCTGTGGTATTTCAGGAGCCTATAAAGGAGGGGTAAAACGTATCAAAGAGAGGACTTTGCTAATTGGTAACATTGGTCGCATCTGGGGCCTTGAATTTGTCTCTCAGAGAAGTTGATTTTTAAAATGGAGCCTCAGTAAGTGCAAAAAGGTACCTGATACGTAGGTTGTTGAAGTCTCATAAAAGACTCTCAGTAGCTCCCTGGCACAGGACGAGGGTATGGAGGAATCTGTCCTGTATGGATTTTTTCAGACTGCTTGCCACTGGCCAGCCTCCCTCGCTATTGACAGCAGATACCCTGATCTTCTTCCACGGTCATATGTCACTTCAGAGGCTTTATGTGTCTGCTGGCTCAATACTGTAGAGGTCTCATTTGATGCTCATTGCCATTTACTAGTTTGCATAAACACATGACTTATTTCACTCCCTTGGGAGGGCTAATTATTGTTGTGTTTGCTTGATCTATGAAGCTACCATCGCACCCTGTGGGTGCTACGCTTGAGGTCTCCTCTAACCATTTCTCTTTGCTGACACGAACTGCTTATAGTGGAGAACTTCACCTCTTTTGCACATATCATTACAATTATTAGTTTAATTTAAGGTAGAAAATCTATCTGCTGCATTCCTGTTTTAATTAAATAAGACATGATAAGCCTTATAACCTTGTAATTTCAAAATTGATAACAGCATTGATTCTTCTCCAATAGACTGGGCTATGACCTCTCTGGCTGCTTCACACAAAGGGAGAACAGGGTTTTTTGTTTGTTTCACTGGGGGTATTTTTTTGCCCTAGTTTTAAGGTATTGAATTCTGCTCAGCCCCAACAAAACTGCTTTCTGCTAGTATGGCTGTGGTGTTGTAGCTTGTAGCTCAGCCACCAGAGGTTTGGATTTGAGGAACGAGGTAGTGATTTGGCTACAGACACAGCTGCAGTTCTCAGCAGCCTCACAGAGATTGCTTGCATGGTCTGCTTCTCCAGCAGGGTTATCACTCTTCCCTGACTGAAAGAATGACCCCTGAGAAGGGTTTAGCCAAATATAATGGAGAGATACTTGCTCATGCTGGGGTGCTCTGGGCCCCAAAGCCAGAGCCTTGCTCTCAGGCCTTGAATTGGACTGTATAGTATTTTCTATCATTTGTGAGCTCATTTTTTAAAAATACCTTTTTTTTTAACCTGTCATCAGACCAGGAGGACTTGAAACATACGTTTTCCTTCCAGTCCAGCGGCAGAAAGCCAATACAGTTACATGACTTCTTTTGGACTGGTGGATTTGTGATTAGCATGGATTTGTTAATTACTGTGCAGGCTGTCCCAGGAGGCACAAGGCACAGCTGGGGCGTGTTCTGTGAGGAGTAGCAACAGGGTGAGTGTGCCAAAATGCCTCTTCCAGCTACCCGGTGTGGGAGCTGCTTCAGTGAGGACCCTGGGAAGTTTTCTGGAAGGGAGTTTGTTTCAAACTAAATCAAAGCAGTAATGTAAGTGTGACATTTGGTGCCACTCCATTTCTTGAATACCCCCAAAGAATGTCTATGGGTGATTTTCCCTCTGAAAGAGGTTCTCTTTCAGAGAAGTAATGAAATGCAGCAAATGCAGCATTTTGTAATTTTTTTTGTTGTGGTTTTGTAAGCTTTGTAATTTGGTTTTTGGTTTTCTATTTTGTTTTGTTTTGTTTTGTGTTTAGCAAAACAGCTGTATTGGTTAAAATACTTTCTGAAATCTATATTTAAGTTATAACACAAGATATTTAAGATTTTTTCCATTTTCCTGGGTGAAAAATGACAAAAGGTACACAAATTGGACTGATGTTGCAACAATTCAGGATCTTGCACTACAAGCTACTCTAAAACTACCGCTGCTCTTAAACTATAGCGTCTCCTATGTCAGACAGTAATCATAACCTATAGACATATGCATAGTTGAGGCAATATCTCTATTTCTGTAGAGACGTCATCCAGTAATTGTATGATTATGAAGGAGTCATTTCAGTGTTTGCACATCTATTCCTAGTGATCAATCTTTATCTGGTGTCTGTTAATTTTGGCCATTGTGGGTCTTTGCAACAGTGGATACTTTTAGTTGCTAGTAGAATTCATGCTATAGAAGACACTGCAAATTCCATTGTCTCTGTGGAGATCTTATGATAGATAGGTAATTTAGAAATTGGTTTTAATCAAGCTAACCAGAGTTCTGTAGGCAGAAATGTTTGTCAAAACAGTATCATTTATCATCAGTAATGTTCATATCATAAAGCACTTTTGAATATTTGCCCTGTGCATTTGGGAATGTATGGAGGAAGATTTCTGGTTAAGGAGGCTGATTAAAACAAGAATAGTTTCTACCTGTTTGGTAGCTGTGGCAATATGTTTTCTTCTACCTTTTCAAAGAGAAAATGCACCTTCATGAATCTCTGCTAATTATCTTCTGACTTCCTGATTAGGTAATTAAACTTTCTCACTCTGTCCCATCAGTAGAAGGGAGAATTTTACCTGGCAGTTGTGAAGGGCAGTGGGCAAATTACAGAGTCTGGAATACAAATATCACTTGAAAAACTGGAAAAAACCCAAAGTAAGCCTTGAGATATACATGGATGAGACAGCTGTGCACCTCAAAGACAAAGCTCCTGAAAATTGGCAAAGGAGAGAGATACTTCAGCAGTGCTTCTGTAGGAAATGAGGCAGCTGAACACACTCACTCACTAATAGGCAGAAGAAAACTTACTGGGAGAGCCTTAAATGCCCTCAAACATGGCTCAAGCTTCAGTCAAGCACCTGACTTTTCCAACAATGAACTGTTACAATCCATTGAAAGCAAAAGCCCCTTAGTTTTTTGTGCTGGTGTTTTATACTTGCTTTTATATCTGTTAATGCATTTTTTCTTTCTTTTTTTTTGAAAATTGTCAGTCTTGTGCTTGTATGCCTTTGCTTGATTTGCTTTAAAATTTCATACTGCAGCGAATAGGGCTAATTGAATTTATAAACTGATGTTTCACCCTGCAGATACAATTTCCCTGTGTGATTTTTTTTCCCCTGGTGCATTGCATAAGAAATCCAGGAGTGCAGGAAAAAAAGTGCTTAACTATAGCCAGTTGTGGACAATTAGCTTTCATTTGAGCTGGAGCCTGGCGAACTTGGTGCCCGTGGAAGCCTTTTCCTGTGACAACTCGCAGGGCGGGTGGGTAAATGGAAAGGGGTCTATTTATAAATCCCCACCTCCTCCTTCAGTGGGTTTCGCATCCAGCTGCTCCTCAGCCCGTCTGTGTCTAACCGGGAATGCCTCATCCCCGTCTGAGGAATTTTACATAAGGGTTCGGGCCGGTCAGCTGAGAGGCGAGCGTCAGCCAAACCCTCTCGCTGCTGTCATGTGTGCAGGGGCCTGGCCCAGGCCTGGTACGGTTTGCTGCAGGCATCACCCACTCCTTTTAAGCAAACATCTTTCTGGGCAGACAGGGGCCCAGCCTGTAGTGAAGGTTCAGGTGGTGGCTTGTGGGGACGGGGTTGAGGTTTAAACTTTTCAGAAGTGTCTTGGTAAAACGAGGACCTGTATTAGCTCTGAAAATGGAACTTATGGATTGATGGGGGATACCCAGTTCTGCCTAAACCCTTCCAGACAGCTACTTAGCCTTCTGTTCCTCAGAAACTATGACAATTGACCACAGGAGACATAGACTCCATGTGTCTATCTTCCAGGAATCATAACCTACTGGCTACTGGGAGCCCGTTCCCTTCTTACGTTGAGTTCATGTACTCAGGGAGTGCTGGGACTAAACACTGGACTGCTTTGGGTACCCAGCTGATAGTACCTTGATCTATTTTCTGCCTAATCTAACTTTGAAGCTGGGCCCAGTTTGAGCAGGAGCTGGCCTAGGCAATCTTCAGAGGTCCCTCTGAAACTAGACAGTTCTTGATTCTGTGTCCTCCTCTGCTGTGAGTCTTCAGGTGGCTTCAGATCTTACAGGGAAGAAAGAATATTCAAGCTGTGTCTTTCCCATGGGAAGTGAATGCCCTGACTACAGGCTGCCAAGTCTCCTTTTTCCCTGACCTGAGATATGCAGAAACTGGTATAGTCGAACAGTTTGAAGAACTGATATAGCTCCAACAGCTTGTATTAGTAGATATCAGCAGCAGAATATCC
Organism: Scolopax mira; assembly: GCA_004320125.1. Classification (NCBI taxonomy): domain Eukaryota; kingdom Metazoa; phylum Chordata; class Aves; order Charadriiformes; family Scolopacidae; genus Scolopax; species Scolopax mira. The sequence continues at coordinate 79,375 of BJBW01000358.1, read as the reverse complement.
AAAGTCAAGTATAATGCTGGGCTTGTGGGACATTCAGAAGCAAATCTCATTTTTGGCCAGAGATTTAAATCCAGCTCCCCTGTATTCCCAATGAGCCCCTGGTGTTTTTGATGCTTTAGAGTCCCCTTCCAGTCTGGTTTTAATCAGAATGTCTGCAGTTGTCCAGGAAAACCCTTCTTCTAATAAAATATCACTCGCAATGTGGTATCATGAAGCTCTTTGCAAAAGGAATTTGTGAATACTTGAAATTGTCATGGGTTCAAAAGGTGGCTGGACAAGTTCGTGCCATGGAAGTCCAATGAGGGCTGTGGAGAACAAAGATGCCATCATCTGCTGAGGAGCTGCAAGTCCTTGGAGACTGACGAAGGCAGGACACAGGACTCAGGGAGAGGGAGGGTAGCTCTGAGCTTCCCTGGGATGGCTGGCCCATAAGCAAGGCCTTAGCTATCTACGAACAGATTTGCTGTGCTGTGTCTTAACCTCAATCTTGCTGCATTTCAGCAGCAGTGCTGTGGTTCTTCCTCCACAGTCCACATCCTAACATGACCATGTATCCTAATGACAGTCTTACAACTTAATGTACGTGTTTTGCTGAAGAAATGTTTTTGCAAACACTACTTCCATATCCCTGTCTTCAACTGAAGGTGGGAATGAGAGTTTCTTGTATCATTGTCTATTTACTGTTTTGTCAGGCTGCAGACTTTTCATTGTATATGTAAGTTTGTGCAGCAGCTAGTGCATCGTGCTTGTGCCTGCCTGTGAGCAATTTTCCTAACTGGGTAAAAATGAAAAACAAGTAAATGTGAATTTAGACTGAGAGAAGCATCTTACTTGAAAATACAGATTTAACAGGCACACACACATAACCACTTACAATTGAACTCTTATTTGCTTTAAGGATTTAAGGGCTCTTCTTCCATGTCTTCATTCTTGGTGACGCCTGATATGCTAGTATTTCATAGAAGAGGGACTGCCAGGCTGTTAGAGAACATTCCTTGCCTCCTGGTATTGTACAATAATGTAACATTTTTCTCCTGAAGAGGGAAGCTGAGTAATTTCAGTGAACAATATGGTCTTTGATACCAATGAATAATCTAATGGGGTTTTTTTTAGGTGCTGTGTAGTAATGAATTTTCTTCTTTTCTCCTTGACATTTTCTGTGCATCATCCTTGTTAGCTTTCAAGACCCACTAATCAGCGTGCTTTTTCATGCCATCCATAACAGTTTTATCTGGATCTGCCCTGGTGGAGAGGATGTTTTGCCTTGGTCTATCCTTGGAGACAGTCATTCAGGTGTTCTTAACAAGTGGTGATTGCAGTTGTAAGTTTGTCTTTGTAGTTTTTCTCTTCGTGATGTGGGCGTTAATTTTTGCACACATTTTTCTTTCCTATATTTTATGTGACTACCCACAAATGCCAATTCCAGTCTTACGATGGATATTTTAATGTGGATCAAAAGCACATGTCTGAACTGAATGTCCCAACCACCTCCCTGTGCTGCCATTTGATTTGTGTGGTAGAGCAGTCTCAGAGTGCACAGTTTTCACTTTTGGCTGAAATTAAACCAGTGCTCTCACTGTGGTTGGGCATTCAGTCCTCAGGACCAGTTTAGGGCTAGTTCAAACTAAAACTTTCTGAGATGTGTATAGTGTGGACTTTAGGTCCTCAGCACCAATCCTTCACCCTATAGATTGATTCCAATTGTGCCACACGACTTACTGACACGGATATAGTCACAGACAGCTTGGAGACTTTTGTCTTTTATTACTATATTTATTACCATTACTTTTATTACTATTTGGGGCAACAGAATCATGCAGGGTGGTGTATGAGATATCATAATGTGCTTCTGTTCCTGCCTTCATCTGGAGCTTTTCCAGCCCAGGACAAATGTTGTGCTTCTCTCTTTATTAGGTCAGTTCTCTAATGTCTCTCTGTCACAATGACAGCTGCTTTTCCTTCCTTTTAGACTGGCTGTGTGTGATGCACTCAAATGCAGTTGATGTTTCAACTTCTAATAGAAAGGCAATCTCTGAAACCCCCCACCAGGCAAATGATGCTTTGTAAGAGCACTGGATGCTTTAGCTAGAGGCCAGAAAATCTATTTCTCAATAATTTATATGGTAACTGGCCATCAAAAAAGTAGAATAACTTCACATACAATCATACCTAACTTGATCTGCGGTTGAGCAGGGACCTGATGTATCAGGAGGCACTCCTCATATACTCCTTTTTCTGTTTTCAAGGAATTTCTCAGCAGGTAAACTCTAATCTTTCCTGTACATCACTTGATCACTTGTCTTTGGCCATCATGAACATCTTTGACATCTTGGTGTCATGTACAGACACTCTATTGTCTGTATGTGATATGACAAATATATGAAGGTTATAACTTCAGAGTGCATATCTTTATAAAGGCTGCATGATCATAATGCCCCAAGAATATAACTTTCTGCTAATGTTTTCTGTGCATCAGATTTCATTACATGGCCCTTGTATTGTCTTGGACATACAGGCTGTTTGAGCTCTAGAATGCAGTGAATTTGGGTAAGTCTCTGTAAGGAAATCATCCTAGGTGACATGTCCAAGATCCGCTCTGGTGACACCTCACCTGGAGTACTGCACCCATCTCTGGAGTCTCTCAGCACAGGAAGGACATGAACCTGTTGGAAAGAGTCTAGCAGAGGGCCAAAGATGATCGCAGGGCTTGGAGCACCTCTCCTATGAGGACAGTCTGAGAGAGTTGGGATTATTCAGCCTGGACGAGAGAAGGCTCCAGGGACACCTCATAGCAGCCTTCCAGTATTTAAAGAGTGCCTACAGGAGAGGTGGGAAGAGACACTTTATGAGGCAGTGTAGTGATAGGACAAGAGGTAGTGGTTTTAAACTGAAATAGGGTAGATTTAGACTAGATATTAGGAATATATTCTTTCCTGTGAGGGTGGAGAGACACTGGAACAGGTTGTCCAGAGAAGCTGTGGATGCCCCGTCCCTGGAAGTATTCAAGGCCAGGCTGGATGGGGCTTTGAGCAACCTGCTCTAGTGGGAGGTGTCCCAGCCCATGGCAGGGGCGTTGGAACTCAATGATCTTTAACGTCCCTTCCAATGCAAACCATTCTATGATTCTATGAAACTCTGCATATACTAAAAATTTGGTGTCTGAGGATGTCAGCAGGGACTCCATTTCATTCCCTCTCACTCCGTTCATAAAACTTTTTTAACATCTCTTGCTTATTTTATTGTTTATGGCATTGCTGTGGCAAAATTCAGCAGTGGGCTTAAGTCCCAACTCTGCCATAACATACGTGCTTCAGCTTCACTAACTTAAATGTTTCAAATTGAGTAATGAATAATAGTAAATGAGTTCAACTACATGTATGTAGAGACTGCAGCGAAACTTACTTGTTGCAGTCTGAATGAAACTATGAAGCTGCATCTTATATTATTCTGTTTTGCCAGACATGCAAAGAGGGAAATACTTGTCATTGACTTTAATAAAGACAAATTTCTTCTCATTTCAAGGGAACCAAGGTTTCATCCAAAGCATTTTTCTGAAGCATCTTTAGGATATGAATACCCAAAGAAGTTACTGGAGGAAGAACTAACATATGACATTGAATATGTCTGATGCTTTGCAGTAGATGCCCCTGGAGTTACCCATCTCCTGGCCTAACTCAGAGGTCCTGATGAAGATGGTCAGAGGGGGCAGCTCTGGGGACAGAACCAGAGCACTGTGACCACACTCCCAGGTTCACAGTGATAACTTGCTTGTATGTTCCCATTTGAAAACTCTCATCATGCACCTCATGATTTTTCCTTTTCTAGCTTCAAGTGCTAGATGGACATACAGTAACCAATACCCAGTAGTTCTTATGATTGCAGTGATTTTGCGCTCCAAATCTTAAGCAAATGTTCCTGGATATGCTTTGTTTCTCATGGATAACAGCACAGGGAATCTGTTACCGTACCCAGTAAGCCATTTTCCTGTAGCTTTTTTCTCAGATCAGCTGCAAAAAAGGATCTGAGTCTTACAAAGCCCTCTGACGGCACAAAGCCATTTGCCATGTACAAAATCCCTTGGGCTTAGAGCGGGCAGGAACATGGCTGCTACTGGACTGGCGGTCCAGTCTCTCTGTCTTACGGGCTTGTTGCAAACAGGAATAAGTGTACTTGGGGTGCATTTTCAATCTAAACCAGATATTTTGTTCGCTGGCTGAACACAGCCAATGTTGCTGCCAGTGGACTTGCAATAGTGTTACAGCTTAAGATCATTTTATTCTCAAATCACTAGAAATTTTGGATGTCCGATGAGACAAAGTTCATTGATGCATTATTTAGAGTAGGAGGTCCAAGAAGTTTTAAAATGTTTTCTTGGGGCTGCCCAAGATGTTAGTAACACCGACCAGAGATGCACGGTAAAAGGCAAGAGGCGACAGATACAATCTATAGTAAGAAAAATTCTGCTTGCATGTAAGGAATTTTTTCTTATGCTGAGAATAGGTTAGCAATGCAACAGGTAGAGGAAGCTGAGGACTCTCCAGATGGGGAAATATTCAAAACCTCAGGCTGAACAAGGCCCAGAGAAACCTGGATTTAGTTTGACATTAGCCTTGGTTTGGGCAGGGTTGGGCCTAGAGTACCTCCATGGGTTCCTTACAATATGAATTATTCTAAGGTGGATATCACATAGTAATGTGAGAAAGAAGCCTGTTCTGAGCTTTTTACCTGTATTCTGAGTGTTAAAGGGAAACAAAGCCACTCTACGTTCATATTCTAGAATCTCTTAACTATGCCACACAGTGAATTAAACAGCAGCATGGGTCAGTGACGTGCTTTACAAGGCTGTTGGACAGACCCTGCTGCTGCTGCAGGAGAACATGTGCAGACATGGGCACCAAGGGGCAGGAGCCTGCTTGGAGAAGCAAGATTGCCTTCCCAGCACTGCAGCTGCCCATGGCTACTGCCTGTGGGTACCACTGACCCCACTGAGCTCCCTTGGAACATGAGTCTGTTTTAGCAGCTTCCTAAGGAGAACCAGCATTGGCTGAGATATTTCAGGTTTGGAACATGAGCTGGGTTGATGAGAGGAGCACATAACAAAGCGTCTCTCAAGTATGGCCTATAGGAAGGCATTTCGGCGGGTTCAGCAGCTTAGGGCTGGGAAGGTATCAGCACTCATCATCATCAGCTTCCTCCTCTGTAGGGTGGGTGAGGGATCTGTTCCACTGGGGCTGGAGTCACGAGGAACAAAGACCTGGAGATGTCCTGTTGGCTACAGGGGCTCAAAGAGAAAGAACAAAGTCACTCCTTCTTCTCCCTTGGAGGGTTAGTTTTGAGACTCTTCTGCTCTTACAACTGGAAAATCCAATTAAAATACAATGTCTGGCTAAACTTAGTATCTTCATCGCAAAAACATAATGAGCTCTTTGCATTTTGTGTGCTCTCAGCTAATGAGCTCTCCCCTTTTATATGAAAGCTCTGAAGACAGATTTTTATTATCTTTTTTATTATTATTAAGAAAGGAAAAGAAGATAGTCTGAATACAGTACCTCTCAGACATCCTGCCCATGTCAAGGGCTGCCAAAGCATGCAGAGTGTGATTACAGCTTCCTATTTCATTGCTGAAGTGGCTCTATAAATAACAGTGTTCAATGAAAATTGCTGGCAGAAGCATTGCTTTTTAAGCATGAAAATGTACAAAAAAATCTCAATAACTAGATGGTTTTTTCGCCTTAGCTTCCTAAGGGTTTTATAGGTCAAAAAGGAACAGATTACTATAAGGATTTTTGAAACAACTTTTTCTACTGTGATAACCATTTCTGTTTTCCCTGCTTGTTATCAAAGATCTGCAAAATAAAGGTCTTAAAACCAAATTCCAGTTGATACTGTCACTGATTTATTTCCTGAGCTGCAAAGTTAACCCCAAATGATTTTGAGATTATGGTCTGAAAGAAAATTTGTACAGCTGGACTTGCATAGCATTTGGGGCTCGAGGGGGACTCTCAACTCAACTCTCACATTTTTATCACACATTTGCACATTTCAGCCAGTTTTCCAAGGATTGAACTGAGTGCTGTGCCTTGTCTAAGCAGATATCCCAGTGATAACTCTAGTCAAGAAGACATTGCCAGGCTGCTGTCCTCAGTAGTTTGTTTCAGTAGTTAATCAATGTGAAGACTTAGAAAAAAAAAATTAATAAAAATTGTCCTGTTTGCATTTATCTGGCTTCAGTTTCCAGCCATCAGTTTGTATCGTGCCTTATCCATTAAGTTCAAGAACTTTTTAGTACCAGATATTTTCCCTCTGTGAAGGTGGCCCAGTAACTGAGTCATTGCTCCATCTTTTTATTTGAAAGGTGTGATAGATAGAATACTTTTGGTCTCTCTTGCAGTAAGGTATTTCTCCAGCTCTTGAATTATTTTGTGTTTTCTTCTGCACTGCCTCCCTTTTTCCAAATTCTTTTCCAAAAGTGCAGACCCAGCACTTGGCAGATAACAAATTCTTACATGGAGGAAAAGGAGCCATCTAATTCCTACCCGCTCTTTGGACTTACATCTTTGAGAATTATGTTTGTCCTTTTTTGCTACATGGTGCAGGAGATTGTAGGCTTTCTTTGTCTGTTAAATGCTGGATAATTTTGCAGGGCCACAGCTCCCTGCTATATAGCTTCATTTTCTGTAAATAGGCTGCATTCCTTGTTCCTAGACCTATTATTTGCATAGCAGTGATGTTGCTCTGAATGGCTGCTCTGGGTGACTGCCTTAAAATCAGTTTATAATCACAAAAAATTCAAATGGCAATTATGTCCATTAAGAAAAAGCTATCTCAATAATTTGTGGGCACATGACTCCAAGCTAAAGGTGTCTGTATTTTCAGAGGGAAACTTCTCACATCAGTTCCAGACAGTGCAATACTTGGACCAAGCAGCTCTTACTGGTTTTCCTTACATTTTGAAAGGATCAAAGTTATGCATTCTTTTACAAATGCTTTACATATGCTTATCAGTCATTCCCAGATTATAGACACCTTTATGCCTCTTCATGTGAATTGGTTTTGTTTAGCCATTTATTCTCTGCTCTAGAAATCAACTCAGAGGTCCAACTTTTTGGTTTTAATGAAACAGAAGAGAAACTTTTTTTTTTTAAATAGATCATTCTGCTTCTACCCACAGATTGTTTTAAAGTCCCATGAATCAGGAAAAATGTTTAATATATTCAATGCAGCGCATTTAATGAACACTTTCATAAAAATTGAATGGAATAAACATAACTCTTTTGGGACCTACTAAGCAATAAACTAGTTGTGCTACTGTGAGCATCAGAGAGACTTAATTTACTTTCAAATAACCAATATCAAGCTTTAGAATACAGACTATTTGGAGAGCAGAGAAAGTTAGCAATTTAGAATTTCTTGTTACTCAGTTAACTCAGAACTATTTCTGCTGTGAGGTGACTTCTGTGAACTTTGATAAATGAAAAGAAGACTACTTTATCTAACAATTATCCATAATCTAGCAATTACCTTGTATGAAGCAAAAGAAACAAATGTCTGCAGTTTGATGCACAATTCATATGTATCTTTGAATAACACGTCTCCTGAAGTATGATCCATGATTAAATTAAAGACTTTGGGTTGCACAAAATTATCTAGTCATTGTTTTCCACTTTCTTATGACTTCTAAAGTGAGATTTTCAAATTGTATTGTGGTAAAGAAAATTTTGTATTGCAGTGAAATTGCTGTGAAGTTTAGATAGGTCAAATTATCTCTTTGAAGATAATAGTTCTTATTCCCACCAATCCTAGCATTCATTTACACTGCTTTGACTGTGAAAAGAGGATTTAGAGTAAGTGCAAATATATCTTGCTCTAGCTTTATGGTAGGGAGAAGAGTCATTAGTGTGAGTGTCTTTCATCTCCTTTCCCTTTCTTATTTGTACCTGTGTCCACAGTGGGAATAGAGTGTCATTTCCAGAATATAAGGATAAGGACCAAGAGCAAAGTGGAGCCAGTTGTCATATAACAAGGTGATAGTTTCTTCCAGCCCTCTGCTGAGCTCTGTGACCTGCAAATTATATTTTTCAGGGGCTATTTTGCAATAGAGATTTCTAAAGGGATAGTGTGATGATGGAGGGCTAGAGCTAGAAGTGAAACAAACTCATCCAAACTTTTCAAAAGCTCAGAACTGGCTGTGTCCAGGGTTATTCATTGACAAAATATGTGCATGATACTCACACATACTCAGGGCAGCTTGCTTGCAGACAGTGGGCTGCCTGGCATGACAGCCAGAGTCACTGTGTGAAGTTTTCACTTCTATCTCAGCTGATAGAGGCTAAAAAACTGAGTAAGAATAAAGACAGAAAGGGAAAGGTGGGTGCATGTCTCTCTCCCCTCCTCTGTTTAACTGTCATGGTGTCACATTGCTCTGTCGGTCAATGGAGAGTTTTTGATTGTATAAGGCTGTCATGTCACGTTGGACTTAACATTTGAAAGCCAAAAATACTCGAGCGACTGGAGGATCATGTGGTTATTCTTCCAGCCAAGTTTTCCTCAGATCTTTAAGCAGCTGCTTCAGAAATGCATTCTTGCTGCAGACCTTCTGGAGACTTGGAGGGATTCACAGAAGGGCTCACTAATGACTCTTCTGTGCAGTGAACTTTCTGCCCAGGAACGCACTGTCTTCCACGAGTGCCAACGAATGTAATCACTCATTGGAGTGATTTCTTTAAGATAATCTGAACAGAGAGGCCACCATCGGTCCTCCTTTCAGGGAAACATGCTCAGGTTACTCTCCCGCATAGTCAAACATTTGGATGAGCAAAGGCAGTTACTGTTACTACTTGTAATGTACTTCCTCAAAATAACTTACAGCTTTGCTAAATGAGTCCTATGGGCAAATGTTATTTAGCACACAAAGCACACCTTAGCCCTGAGACAAACTTAAGCAGATAATAAATCAGGGAACAGAAATTCTGTCTCTTGTTTTTGTATGGCAGCCGCTAGGCTGGGATTTCACCCCTCCTCTTAAATGCTTAAAGCAATCCCCAGTTGCTGGAACATTTACAGTGCTTAGCTGTTTGGGACATTTATCTTGCTCTTCCTTTTTATCTTGGTAGAAAAGCTCTTCTTCTGTGCTATACTTGAAATACCTTATTCCCAGGGATACCTAAATAAAATTATTCATAATCTCATTCCCACCAAGTGAAGAGTGTCTGCTATGGGTGAAGGAGGAGGAAATACTGTGATCTCCAGGGAGCAGTGCCAGAAAACAGAAATGCACCAGCTACAGCTATCGATCGACCTCCTCTTCTACTGGGGATTTGAGCTGGGCTGGTCTCCTTCCCTTCCCACCTTTCCTCTGCCTGTGCCCATGGGGCTGTCTTGCCAGCATGATGGTTGCAGTGTCTCTGTGTGATCTTGACCTTCTGGCCGTGAGGTTGCATAGTTCAACCTTCTCCTAGGAGTCACAGATTTGGGCAACTTCTATTTGTAACGAGATCTCTCTCACAAGCTAAACATTTCAAGTCTGTTTTACCTCTTTGAATGGCTTGGTCTAAAGTTGAGTGAAGTCAGTGGAAAGACTCCCACTAACCTCAGTGCATTTTGGATAATGTCCAGAGGCAAGGCTCACATTCCATACATTTTAGCTTGGATTTGGATTTTTGTAAGCTTTAACACTGCAGAAAGCTACCAGCTTCACAAATCTACATCCCATAGTGTGTGCTTTCAGCCTCTTGGTTTTGTAAGAATATTTTAAAGCTGAGAGAGAAGTTAATGGATTTCTCAAGACTGTAACATGAACCAGTGGCATCAAGAGCACAGGGACAAGTTCTCATTGAAGATGCTGTGTTTCCTTCTAGTGAGTGTTTATTTTTATCTAAGCAGTATGAATATAAGTAAAAGCAGGCTCTTTTGCAACATGAGGCAGCTAAAAAGCTGTGTACAGCAGTAGGGCACTAATGGAGTGCCCAAATCCAGAAAAGAAAGTTCTAAACATGTCTCTTTTCATTTTCAACCTTGCTTGTTCAGTGTATGTTTGGTCACTTTCTAATTCATACCAGAGCAGGTTATTAGAATAGCACTGAAATTTCTAATCCAAACTGAAGCTTATTAGCTCAATCAAGTCTGACCCTTTCCCAGCTAAAATCAAAGCAAAACTTTGGTAGGAACAGAATCAAATCCCTTTGGCTGTTTGGAAAGAAGAATAAGTACTAACAATGCCTGAAATCAGTACAGCTACATCCATTTACAGGACCACTGCCTGGCACCTGCAATGCTTTGCTGTTTGGCATGACTGTCTCAGAAGAGTACTATTTTTGCATTCATTGCTTTGTAAAACAGGAAATAATTTTGTTCTGTGGTGATGATTAATTTCTTAATATAGCCATGAAACCAGTTAGTACAGGAAGGAAACAATTTTTTAAATAAATAAAAATATATTTTTAAAAGTAAATAAAACCTCCAACTTTTTTGAGCATTGAATATGGAAAAGGATTTATACAAAATGCTTAACTAGCTCCCTTAATGTCCCTTCTTTGGTTTAATTATCTTGGATGTATTGTGGCCAGTGTCAACAAATCATGTAGCAGTTGTTTTTACCTGAAGTGAAGTAAAAACCCCAGAAATATTAGCAGGCTATGAAAAATTTAAATTAATTTTGAAATTTATAATCATATATAGTATGCTGGGGTTTTTGCCACTTGAAATAATTGCTGCACCAAAGGACATTTCACAAACCAAATCTCCAGTCTGAAGTACTAGGGCAAAGAGTCTGTTAGGTCTGTCTCACTGCTACCTCCATTCACACTTGGATTCTCTAGGAAAAAAATATCTATTTTATTCTGCTTTGTTTGGAATAAAGGAGAAACCAGCAATATCGTGAACTCTGCTCTTCTGCACCTGTTGGTATTATCTTTTTCCATGGTACAGCTGCCAAGGCATATGGAGGCTCTAATTCCTTTGTGCAAAGAGACTCCTTATCATCATCTTTTCTATGAAGTAAATTTAGGCTAACAGCGGACAGGAGGAATGTGACATGAACGCTTATTGCGTATCAGAGTTCTAGCTGCTGCAGCAATTTCAAGCACCTGCAGTTTATCAAGTTAGAGATAAGAACGATTGACACTGTGGGAATAACAATCATCTAGATATGTTATTCGGGGGACAATAACACATTTTTTCTGCACTTTGTTTTAGGGAGCCTGGTGTTCAGTTTGAAAGTCTGTAGAATGTTCTGCTAAGAACTTGTAACCTTTATTGGTAGACTGTTGGCATAAAACAAAGACGAAAAACGACCTCTGATATTGGTGTTCCTTTTCCACTTAGCAACCTGAATTTTCCTTTTTTCTGAAGCAGAGATGAAACTAGCCAGGCTTATTTTAATGATTTCAAAATGTATTGTCAATTAATCTACTACTGTCTTGCTTGTTACTAAAAAAAGAAGATATCAAGACCTTTATATGGATCAAATAGTGGAATAGAGCACAGATATATCTTACCCTGACATGTCTGAAGGATAAACAACCCAAAGGAAAAATAACAACACCAGCAATCTGTAATAATCAATAAAAACCCGCTGGAAGACATTTAAGATTTTGGACTACTCCTTCCTAACAGCCTTTCCTGCCTGGGTTGCTGACATCCTGCACTGCCATCGCTTGCAGAAGCTGGGGTGACAGAGGACCCTTGCAGGGGCTGCAGAGCTGGGTTTTCTTGCCTCTCTCTACCTTGAGACCTCAGCAGTCACACACAGAAGCTCTCAGCATGATTTGAGAACATGAAATCTCATTGCTTTCCCATGAACATGAAATCTCATTGCTTTCCCATGACCATGAACAATGGGTTATGAAAGTGCAATAGAGAAGTACCAAGCTCTCAAAAGTCCTCTTGCAAGGCCAGAGGGCTGGAGTTTGACTCATCAGTGTGAATCATTTTACGTTCTTGCACAGAGATGCCATGAAAAGCCTTGGGCATCTCAGCAAGCCATTTAGCTTTCTTCAGACATGGTATTTGCTGTGGATCTAATTTTTAAGAGAAAGCAGAAACGTTAACTTTATGTCATAAAAAGCAACTGGCATAGCTTAAGGAGAGAAGAAAAACTTCTCTGGGTTTACATGACAGGAAGGAGCTTATTTTTCCTTTTAAAACTGCCTGGTTTCCCAGCATCTCTTAATCTGAGCAAGCTGCATGTACTGGATGATCTCCAGCTATATTTTGCTATTCTCTTTTAGGGTCTTCTTTTTCTCTTTTTTCGCAAAAGTAGGACCTAAATCCAAAAAGGTATCTTTCAAAGTTGCACCATTTTCTTTCTGCTACTGCCTACTTCTAACACAGCCCCCTGAACCTCCAGGCTCATAAACTTACATGTACTAAGCTAAATACTTAGAATATTTAGCTGCTCAGTACTGTTTTTACCTCCTGTTTGTCTAAGATGTGGGCCCCATTTTGGTTCCAGTGAGGGTCCGTCATTGGCCCTGTGCACAGACAATGCAACCGTCATGCTTGAGTAGCCGTGGCTGAATAAGTTGTTCAGTGGCTTGTATTCATATTGACGTTCCCTCTCCCTTCCCCTTGTGTGTCTTTCCAGCCAGAAGAGAAATCTATTTCACTGTATGCACCAGTTCAGTGATGTGACAATATTAAGTGAGTCTTCAAGTCTCTGAGGCCAAACCTCAGAGTTGGTCCAAGTAGCTGAACAGCATTATTTGGTACTACCAGGGGTCACGTTCCCAGTGACTCTGGTTCCTGACATTAAGCTAGAGACATTTGCTGGAAATTAACTCACCAAAACTGAGATGTCTTTGCAGTACACACCTACCTCAACCCCACATCTCCTGCTACTCAGAGGGAGGTACAGGCACTTATGGAGCATGGTGCATTGACCCTGTCTCAGGGGTCCACACTGTAGCATGAGCTGGATGGGGGCTTGGCAGTCAGTGCCTACCTCTCCCATGGGCTCTATGGGGGCCTAGGATGTAAAGGTGGTGATGGTGGTGGGCACCTTATGATGTATTGCAACTTAGTTATCTAGATCTGATTAAATACTTTAGAAGTCTGTCTATGCATATGAATGGGCTTTGGATTCACCTCTTTGACAGATACATTAAGAAAGGAAATAGGAAATTACTGGTCTATCTGGATGTTTTTTCTGGTAGCTGGCCTGTTTGATTATCAGTATGCCTGCAGCACTCCCTGCTCTTAATTATCAAGCTCATAAGCTCTTCACTTACATTCTTCCTTCAGCAAAGGGTCCTTCTAAAAGGTTCCTCAAACCAACTCTTTAGACTAAACACCGAGTAAGAGCAGGGCATTGGTACGTAGACATTCAGGGACAGTGTTCTCTATAAAAAAAATTCTGAATTTATGGGGATCTTTTGCATGGGTTCCCCCCTTGCAAAGGGATCCCCCCTTTGATGATGGAAGTCCCTGTGCCAATGCCATCTTCAATTGTGACAAGACTGATGGATTGAGACTCTTGACTATTTGGGGTTTTTTTCTGTCAAATTCTTAAAATCCACTGGAGCTTGTGCACGACCCACTGCTACCGATGACCTTAAGATACATACTTAAGACACATACACTTCCTACCTCAGCTGTGTAGGGCTACCCTACCAGGGTATTCCTGTGCAGGCAGAAAACAGTTTCTGCTGACTGATTACAGGTGTTTTACCCCGTACAATCAGGTGAATGCTGCAGCACCGGGAGGGTACCCGGGGATGCCCAGAGCATCCTCCCGGCAGCTGCCCGGGCAGCAGCGCCGTTTCCGCCGAGGGTACGCGCTCGCTCCGTGGGCTGCTGGGGCAGCCCGGGGCCGCGCACCCCCCTGTGACCCCCGCCTTTAAAACTGGGCTCTCTCTGTGATTTTTTTTTCCAGATAAAACCTATTTCTGGCCGACGGTCAGGCTGCCAGCAGGGGTCAGCCTGTGCCCGCCTATGCGCCGGGCTGTCGCCGCGGCGGTCGGGGCCGGGGCCGGGGCCGGTGGGCACGGGCAGCGGCTGCTTTGGGCGAACACCCGAGGCTCTGGGAGGCTCTGGAGCTCTTTTTGCTGATGTGTTAGTGCTGCCCCGCGGAACCATCCCGAAAGAGTCTCAAGAACGGCTTCATGCTGCTGGCACAACTCATGCACGTCAGGCATGAAGCCTCTGCTGCCGGGCACAGGCGCTGCGAGGTGACCCAGGAAAGACACACTCTTCCTTCCGAGTTTTGCTGGCAGGATGGTTTTAAAAAGTGTTGCCAAATTGTGTCAACACTGTTTTCTCTCTCTGATACATCTGCTCCGGCATGCTTACTTCCCATACTCACTTTTAACTTAGTGCAGCCTGATGGTTTTGTGCTTTCGTGGGAAGCAGTTAGACAACATTTTTTCTTCCAGCAAGGAGGTCCCACTTGGGCTGCTTGCGTTTGCCCCTGTGCTGTGCTTCTCTGCTCAGAGAGTTGCATTGATGCAATCCTCTGTGGGGCTGCACTTTAAAAAGAACAAAAAGGTTTTTTTTCTCTTGTCAGTGGCTTACTGATGGTTTCTCCAGAGCATTACTTTTCTTCTGTCTCATGGCCTATAAACAGTCTCCCCTATTAAGCTATTTGAATTAGGTCTGAACAATAAGCTTGTTCAGCTAGCCCTTCCCATCATGGGGCTAGACTAGCCCTTCCCATCATGACCATGGTCATCATGACCACCTCCTGAACTTCCTCCATGCACCCTGTCACCAGCCATGCCAAGTGCAAGGTCCTGCACCTGGGTCAGAGCAATCCCAAACATGGATACAGGCTGAGGTCTGAGTGGATTGAGAGCAGCCCTGCAGAGAAGGATTTACAGTTACTGGTGGATGACAAACTGAATATGAGCTGACAATGTGCACTGGCAGTCCAGAAAGCCCACTGCATCCTGGGCTGCATCAAAAGAAGCGTGGACAGCAGCTCATGAGAAGTGATCGTGCCCCAGTACTCTGCTCTGCTGAGACCTCATTTGGAGTACTGCACCCAGCTCTGCAGCCCAACATAAGAAGGACATGAACCTGTTGGAGTGGATCCAGAGGAAGGTCACAAAGATGATCAAGGGGCTGGGGCCCCTCTCCTATTAGGTCAGGCTGAGAAAGTTGAGATTGATCAGCCAGGAGAAGAGAAAGCTCTAGGAGACCTTATAGCAGCCTTCCAGAATTTAAAGAAGGCCTACAGGAAAGTGAGATATGAGGGCATGTAATGATAGGACAAGAGGTAGTGGTTTTAAACTGAAATAGAGTAGATTTAGACTAGATATTAGAAATATAATATCTAGTATATATATCTAATATCTATATATATATATATCTAATAATATAATTCTTTCCTGTGAGGGTGGTGAGGTTGCCCAGAGATCAGGTTGCCACAGGATCATGTTGCCCAGAGAAGTTGTGGGCGTTCCATCCCTGCAGGTGTTCAAGGCCAGGTTCACTTAAGTTTTGACAACCTGATGTATAAGGCATCCCTGCCCATGCCAGAGGGATTGGAACTAGATGATCTTTAAAATCCCTTCCAACACAAACCGATTCTATGATTCTGTGCCCAAACCCCTCAGAGATTCCCTCCCTCACTCCCCCTGGTACAGACCTCCCACTTACTCTTTCTGACTCTCCACCCAAATTTTCCCCTTCCCTTCCCCACTGATGATTTTTTAGCCCAGCCACCACCTCACCGCAGTGAGGAACCTCTGTACTGCAAGGCCACTGCTTTCATTATCTCCCCTAATCTCTGCAGGTGTCTACTGAATGCTAGACCCCAGGAGGCAAGGCCATGTCTCCAGGCAAAGCAGCTGCTGGACTGCAGCAACACCAGCTAAGTGCAGAGGAGAAAGGGGAGTCTACTATTTAGGTTTTGACTCAGTGTAGCAGGGTTTTTCCTGTGTCCTGTTAAACTTGGAGTCCTCAGGCGAAGCTCTGGTGCTGGTTCCCCATCAGGTCTGTGAGTGGCCAGGGAGAAAAGTGTCCCAGGCACTAAGGAAGTCAAGGTCTTGTGTGCATACCAGGGACTGTTGCCTTAATGCAGCTGTAAGGTCTGAGAAGCTGGGTGTAAGCAGCAGGATCTGGGCAGCGAGGTCCAAGCAGTGGGGTTCAAGTAGCAAGGTATCAGAGCTCTTGCTGAGCTGCAAAGTCCTGGAAGTGTTCAAGGCCAGACTGGATGGGGCTTTGAGCAACCAGGTCTAGTGGGAAATGTCCCTGCCCATGGCAGGAGGTTGGAACTAGGTCCCTTCCAACCTAAACCATTCTATGATTCTACGATCTTAAGTCGGGGATAGCTGTGGTCCAGCATGGGCTGCCTTCTGGCTGCAGGAAGCCACCAAAGGGGCAGCAGGGACTGTCTTGCCCTCAGGTTTAGGGGTTTCTGCTAAATTCCTGCAAGGTGCTGTGGCTCACTTTCCTCACTTACTTTCCCTTACTCACATTTCTAGAGACAAGTACCCACCCCAGATTGATAATAGAAAACCTGAGGCTGTGGCAAACACCTCCATGCTCCTGAAACTCCAGCAGATCTGGCCGTGTAGTACATGGATTAGGAATGCACGTTGCTCTCAAGCAGCGTTCTTTCCCCTCTTGACTAAGGAAATGCAGTGACTTGCTGGTATCCGTGAGGTTCTTCCAGTTAATAATTGTGGTATTTTAATACTTTGCAACCTGATGAGAGAGAATATGAGGTATCTGAACTTTAATGGTTTGTTGTGTCTGGGAGCTACCACCTGGTAATAGCTCTCATGGGAACAATTTGAAGCAATTTCTTCTTGGGCAGGCCAAAGGAGTCAAAGGTTCTTATAGCCCATCACCTTGTAGCCCTGGGCCAAGAATTTGTGGGGAAAATAAGGAGTCTTACTCATCTTAAACAGGAACCTCAGGCGGTCTTATTTTTATGCTTAGTGCCTAATGATGAAGTTTTATCCACATCTTTCCTCTTGCCACTTATGGGCAGTGAGAAAAGGCAACACCAAAACTATGGAAGAATCAGTAGTGACAATCTACTGTGGCCTGCCCTGTGGCTCCACTCTACACACCATGTTCTGTTGTCTTCCCACTCAGCCATGCAAGGGAGGGCTGCTTCACACACCATTATTCTGTGCAACCCTTAACACTGCCCTATGGGATAATGGGGACCCTATATGTAGGATAGGCAAAGGTTTTGTAGAAAACAGCTTCACCAAGACATACTGTGAAATCTGGTATGTCAAAGTGATTTGTTACACCCTATATGCCCAAACCAGTCTTACCTCCTCCCTACAGTTAGAAACACTTTCTATTTATAAGAGAAAACACACCAATTAAGAAATACTGGGAATTCTTGCTTGCACATCACAGCATTAGACACTGCAGTACCCTTCCTTTACTCAAATAAATAAAAATAAGTGTGTTTTGGTAGTGGTACTGTGAGAGTGCGTGTGTGGTGTCTTGTCAGATTGCAGCTATAAGGGTAGGTTTTCAGCTGAGTTTTCATCTACCTGTCCTGGGAGTGGTTCTTCACCATCCCAGGATGGCAGGGTTGGGGCTATGTGTGGCAATGGCCATGCGAGGACAAGCCTACGACGGGAGGATTTTGGAGATGTAGTGCTGAAGCCCTGCTCTGTTTCTCCAGGGCCACAGGCTAAGAATAGCAACTCTCCTCCCTGCTGCTGAGACCATTTTAAGGTGTCTTTGCCACAGGAGGCCAGTACACCACCACCAGTCTGCCTTGTAGGGAAGCTGTCAGGAGATGCATATCTGGCGGGAGATGGGTATGTAGAAAGGTGCCACCTGTGTGGCAGGTCTGCTTTTCTGTCAGTGTGAGGTGGCAGGAGGTTCCTTGCAGCAGCTCATACCCGTGGCCTCTGCCATGTTTCTGGCACAGGGGCACACTGAGAGAGGAGCCAGGGTAGGAGACAAGTTTGTTTAGTCTCAGAACTGTAGAGAGCCTTCCCTCTCTATAGGAGAGCTGTAGAGGCAGGTGAGATATGGCTTGAAATTTCCTTGGGAGAGAGGCTCTCTGGCAGATGCCAGCTCTGGGGGCTGAGGGTGAGCGTTGTTTCAAGAGCCATGTTCTCCTTCCCCTGGGTAGGGCAGGCATGTGGGCACACTCTGCTCAGCAGCATCCTACCTTCTTTCTTCAGATAGATAGTTATTTTTTAACATTTGGGTTTCTGGCTGATAATGGGAGGGTATCTTAGCCCAGAGGTATTTTTTGTTCCCCAGTCTTGGTGGAAGAAAGGCTTTGATGAATGCTAACATGTGCAAGACAGGAAACATGCTATTTCTGGGCATTACCTGGAGCAGATGTGATATTTCGTAGCCTCATCTCCCCTAAGATTAAATTCTGCTTCATTTTTGATTGCAAAAATGTTGATACATGGAAAATAATGTTTTAGACGATGATGTATTACCAGCTACATCACTTGCCACCAGCTTTTTGTTCTACAACCAAAAAGCAGGCTACATAAAGCCTCGTAAATAAAATAATGCACCTTATTAGCACCTGAAAAGTTGAAGAAAAAAAGAGTTAGAACTTTAAAAATAGATGTTCAGCTTCTTGGACTGGGATGAAAGGGATAACAAACATCACTTAAATACTGTATTAGTCCTTTTATAATCAAACTCCAGAAGGGTGATTGCTGGATCAATTTCTAGCTGTGGCTAAAAAAAACCTTGCTGGTGCATGGCTCCAGAGAGATGAACCCAAAATGAACTTTCCTTGGCTAAAATGCCTTCTCACCTTCACATAATAACATCTCACATACATCTCATTGTTGATGTAAGGTAAGAAAAAGGAGGAAGAAATAAAAGTGAAGAAAAGTTCTGTAACTACAGAGAAATGTGACCATTTGAGAATTTCTTGAATGGTAAATGCACGGATGTCTTAGAAGCTTAGATACCATGGTGACAGTTGCCTTAGCAATGTTTTAGCTACATAGGTAATCACAATCAGACCTGTCTCTTGTGGCAAAATGATGCTGTATTATTTTATTTTTTTCCAGAGCTTTTGTGAACATGCAATAATGTGGTTTATGGTTTTGTATCTAGGCATCAGATTTTCTTTCAAGTTTCTTGTCCTTGGCATTCTTTTATTTTTTCACTGATGTTAATTCTGAAAATATGTCTTTCATGCTAAGGCTATGTACATATGAAAGCCTGATTAATTTAGTTCTTACTCACCTCAAGATAAGAAGATCACACTTTTGGGGTGAGCCAGGATCAATTTTAAAGGGTGTGTTCATCTTTTTGTATCTTAAAAACTAGTACAGCCTGAGTTTATGTAGGTTTCCTGATCATGTTTCCACAGCCTGACATAATTTAAAAATCTGTGTGTTTTCACAGCAGGCACTCAGACAAACCAAATGTTATGAAAAATGGAATAAGTGGGCAAATATCTCAATTATGATTTACAGAGTGTCTTAATAAAAACACTGTGTAAACATATAAAATGAGACTGAAGACAAGAGCAATTATCTTTTCCATTTAGGGTTGGAAGTATTTGCATTTCAAAGTTATTTATTTGTAAGGAGAGCAATTTGGGATCTTAGAACAGGCAAAACTGGCTGCTTGGTAGGGCAGCAGGCTACCAGAGGTGACAAGAAGGTGTTGGGGTACAGTGGTGGCCTCCACATGGTGTGCGTTTGCCCTCCCAACACCTCCAGCCTAAGATCCCATGATGCAAGTGCAAGCCTGGCTTTCCAGGAATTTCATTCATAATTTTGTCTTTGATCACCAAAATTCAATGCTTTCCAGGTTATGGAGAAGCCCTGGACCATCTCAGTGACAGTGTGCTTGGTATTACATCAGCCATGATTGTGCGTCTTACACTGGTTGACAATGAGGCTTGTCCCTTTAGGGAAATATCTGGGGGAAAGGTATTATCCACTGAAAAGTGAAGTATTCTCGGTGTTTCTTGATGTATGCCAGCTGTGTTAAAAAATGGGAGCTCTCTTAATCCAGTAACTGCCACTTTCTTTCTGTTGGTGATGCACCACACTCTCCCTACCTTCCTTCTCTTTTTAATCCTTTTCAAGAAAAACAAGAAAGTACAAATAAGCAAACGTTTATTTATGCTGATGTTTTCCAGGCTGCTAATCATAGACCCATAAAGCAGCTCAGATTGGAAAGGACCTTGAAAGACCACCTGATCCAACTTTTCTTTGGAATGGGAGCCACATATATCACACTGTTCAGTCACATCTTGAAAACATCCAGTCACAGGGACTCTTCTACCTTCCTGAGAAGGTTGTTCCATTGAATGATTGTTCTCATTGTAAAAATTATTACTTATTTCAAGATGAAACCTTTCCCGGTTGCAACTTGTATTTGTTGACCCTTGTCTTCTCCTTCTGGAGGCTCCTTGTGAAGAGAAAGCCTCTGTCCTCTTTGTAGGCCCCCTTTAAATACTGGGATGCTGTGAGGAGGTGATCCTTGAACCTTCTCTATGGAAAAAAGACCTAACTCCTTCAGTCTTTCCTCACAGGGCAGTTTCTCCAGCCCTTTGATATCTGCATGGCTCTTCTTCGGACTCCCCCTTGTCTTTTTGCATCTTTTTTGAGTTGTGGGGACTGGCATCACACACAGTACTCCAGCCACTGTGTAATGATGGGAAGAAACAATTTAGTCCATCTACTTGTAAGGACAGGTGAAGAAGATTAGGGTATGAGAACTAAGGACATTTGGAATAGAAAGAAAAATGCAGGACTGGAGAAGGAAATGCCACCAGAGGAAATTCTGATTTAGATTGCTTGAAGCCAAGATCTGCACTTGTGGTGACATATATTCAGTCTTTTCTTTCAGGACCCTCTATTCCCTTCTAGACTGCAAGGTCGTGAGAGCTCAAAGCTGCACAAAATCATCATTAGCTTTTTTTTCCTATTTCTGTTTCTAGTGATTTCTCCTGCTGGGATGGAAGCAGAGCCTGTTCTCTATTACTGTGCTATTTTTGCCCCACAGCCCTGCAGGTCTACCTGCGTGTCCTGTGCTAAGATCTCCACAGGGAGGAGCAGGTATGTGCTCCAACAAGGCTGCTCTCCCCTACCACAGGCATGTCGGAGGCTGATGGGCCCGCTTCCTGAGCTCTTGCTGTCCTCTGTGGTGGATTTGGCACTTACACTGAAATAGTCCCGTGATTAGACTCCACAGTGTGCAGTTAAGACAGTCTGATCTTTAACTCAGTCTTCATGTTTGATTCATTCACTTTGTGGGATTCTGAAGTGTTTTTTATAACTTTTCATGCTGAACTTTAATGATGAGAGCATAAAAGCTTTTTGACTTTTATGCACTAAGTTTTATTATAATCACCATTAATAATCATATAACAAAGCCTAATTTTCATCAAGGTTTCATCAAGATTTCATAAATGCTGCTGGCAACTGTCTTCATAAAGCTCAAGTACGTGCTTTGCTTAACCAGGGACCATCAGCTGTGGCAGAGCTTCAGGGCAACAGAATCTTTCTGAGGGCTGGGAAGAGAGCGGTGGCTTTGGTGGAGCTGCTGCCACCACAGCTGCTGGAGAAAAGCCATGTCATGGTGGTGAAAACAATGCTGTTATAAGTCGTGAAGGTGTTCTACACCAGTGGCTGTTGTGCCTCTGATGTAGAGATTACTTTGGCTTATTCTGTGGGATAGGCCAGTGCAAGTTTCTGTGAAATTCATGGGAGAAAATCACAGTATACTTGGAAAAAATAGAAGAGCCGTCTCTTTATGTATTCCAATGGTTTTATAGTGGCTAATTTTAAGTCTGTAGTGAGGTTTAAAACACTGGAATTATTCCTAGTGGAAAGAAACCAACAAGAGAAATATCCAAAGGTGCACAAAAAATCTCCTGCTTGGCATTTTTAACACGCTTGTACTGAAGTAAACATTGAGCCAATTCAATTTAGTCCTAATATATTTGTTTTCACTTTCTTTAGGAGAACACCCCCCAGGGACAGATGTACAAAGATGACGGTACAATTTCTAGACAACAAGAGATGGAGCTGGATCAAACATCTTTACATCAAACCAGTTTATCTGTGAAGGTGGTGGCCAAACCAGCGACCAGAAGTTGCAATGAGTTGCGGGTATTGAGAGAGTATCATGGCATGGTAGCGAGTCTCGGAGAGCCACAGAGCCCCTATGAAAAACCAACAATAGGGGAGGATGGCTGCATTGCTCTGGGGAAGGATTTCACTTCTGTCCCCATGCAGGGAAGGTAAAGAATAAGGACAAAAAGATTATTTTTTTCTCCTAACCCAAATCCAGAGAAGATATGTATGGTCATAAGTGAATGTTGTTTCTCTCACATAGAGGACAGGAAGCTTAATGGGACATCAGAGAGGTCTCAATTGCCATGGGGGGCTGTAAAATCACCAGATTTCTGAATTAATCTCAGCTTTAATAGCAGCGATGGGCCAATTTTGCTGTGTTTGCAAGATCAGACACATGGCTTTTCTTCCCTAGTTGGTATCACCAAGTGTCATAAAACACACAGAGACAAAGCAGTTTTCATGTTCCACCCCTCACCCCTTTAAGAAAAATGCATTGTAAGGTCGTAAACTGAATCATTGCAGCTAAGGCTGGGGACACTAAAATGGCACTAATAACACAACCATTACAGCTGACGCTTCACATATCAAGTGTACAAGGAGTGTGCGCCATCAAGAAAGGTACAGGTTTGGAAGCAAGGGTGCTAGTCCTCCTGTTGCCAGTCTTTCCCTTTCTTACATCAGCAATTCTATTTGTAAGCACTTAGAAAGATTTTATAGACCCCAAAATATTGCAGGTAGCTTTTCAAATCTTTCTTGTTCACACATTCACATAGCTAGACCCCTTTGATATCAGGATGGAGCAGGCTTTGCACCAGTAACAACCACAGCATCTGGAAAGCAGCCAGGGTGGACTGTCAACCTTTGTGGGTAGTTTTGCAAATTTGTAGGGGTTACTTGACAGAGCCTAAAGCAAAAGCAATGCCGTACCTAATCTGAGCTCCTGCAGAGTACAGGCCTTGAAATACTGCTTGTGAAAGTCTGTATTGAGCAAGTGAAGTGGTGAAGTAGAGTGCCAGCAAAATTTCCAGAACCTGATGATGAAGACTCCTGTTGCACTGCTACAAGAAGTCAGAAAAAACATGGGATATTCCAGAGCAGAATGGTCTAGGTTGGAGGGGACCTTTAAGATCATTGAGTCCAACCATTAACCTAATACTGCCAAAACCACCACTAAACCATGTCTGTCAGCACACATCTACCCATTTTTTAAATACCTCCAGGGATGGTGATTCAACATTTAAATGATTCAATAGTGATCAAATATTTAAATCAGATTATAGTTTAAAATTAATTAAAATTAAATAAACATTAAAAATATTTAATTGCTTAATTAAAGTGGATCAGAATCGTAATGCAGATCAGAATCTTGGGTAAGTTTTACCTGTAATCAGTTAGACTTTTCATCCACAGAACAAAATTTCCTTTTTATTTGTCTCCCTCCTTCCTCTTCTTGTGGTTCTCCATGGCTGTTTGGGTAGGGCAAGAGGTGCAGTCATGGGGACTCCCCACAGTTCTGGGCATGCTGGTCACATCCCTGAATTTCTGGGCAGGACTGAGTTTGTCCTGTGCCCCTGTATCTCCTTTAGAAGGAAATCTGTTTATACTGGGAGCACAGAAAGCCTGGGGAGTTTTGGTAAGTTCCCTGATCTGGGCAAGAGGGACTCAGTCTAGCTGGACCAGCTTTGCTGCACCCCTTACTTACCTACAGTGTAAGTGTGTCCTGCAAGTCTACAGCAAACCTAGTCAAGGTTTTATGTGCATCTGAAAGTATTTCTGTCAGAGTGAGAACTGGAAATGATTCTAGCTGTGCTTTCCAAATATGAAAAAAATAATGAAATTGACAGCTTGACCACCAAAGCAATATAAATCCTTTAGAAATTATTTTTGGAGTATTTGAGGATTTGTAGTGTTGACTAAGGGTTTTACTGACAGAATCAAATCTTGCAAAAGTTCTTCAGTTCAGCATGTAGTGGGGGTGAGTTAATGTCATCTTGCTTTAAAAGAACAGGGTAAATACAATGCATATGAGAGAATGAGGGGCAGGCAGGGGAAGGGAAAGATTGAGTGCCTCTGGAGGTAAGGTTTTTCTTTTGTGAATTCACATATATGTTTTGCTACAGGTGTGTTTATCAGTGCTATTTGCTGTACTGTTAACAAACCCGGTACAGGAACAAAACCCATGATTGTGTTCTTATGGACCAGCTCTCACCTTTCTGTCTTCCTGTTGTTTTCCAATGGGTAATAAGGATTTGTGTACCAGTGATGCACAGTTTACTGTGAGCCTATAAAACATAGTTTGGAAATTGTGGTGCCAGATATGAAAAGTACTAAACCATGGATGTCCACCTTCCTGCAGGTGCAGGCAGTAGCTCTTGATAGCTTTTGATGACACCATTTTCCTGTTGAGGAAACTTAGTCGCTGTGTGTGATTTAGGAATGGATGTATAATTAAATAGCCATACCCATGCTCCCTTACGGACAAATGTGTATCTAATCTTCTATAGTAATATATTACGTCTCAGGAGAGTAGCTCTTGGAATTTCTCCTTGTTGATCTTTACCTCTCTTGCTCCTCCAATATTGATTTTTTTCTTGTGGAGATGAATCTTCTGTGGCTCTTCTATGCATGTATTGTAGCCAATGTACATTAGATGCAGTTAAAATACTGCTGTGATCTGTTTGACCCCTCTAGTATGAGTAATTACCCTTAAATTATTGGGACTACTCAACAGAATACAGATAAAAACATGGATAAACCTTTGCAGACATGAGCTATTTCATTAGTTTCATTAGAATGAGAATGAACTTTTAATGTAAATTGTTCTTTTCCTTGCAAAGAAAACCACTAATAATTAAAAAAAGAGTAGACGAAATATCTCTCTCTTTTTTTTTTTTTCTTGTAAAGAGGTTCACTAAATTGGCATGTCTATATGGTTTGTTTTAATGCATCTACTTAACTTAAATTGCTGAATTATCTTTCAGGGATAAGATTCCCAGCTTCTCTAAATTGTTCAAATATACGCTGCGACAAGACTTTCCAAAGAATCTATTTAACAGAACAGGGAATTTATCTTGGTCTCTAAAACTACCTTTAAGAAAATGTTCCTGAGTTAACTGTGGCCCTTTCCCCAGGTGGACAGATATCTGCAGTGGGATTGACTGCAGTGCAATCCTGCAGGTGTGTTGTGGTTGCTGTGCCTGCTGTCTTGGTCTGTCTGCCTGTCAAGATGCCTTTTCATTTTTACCTCAGATATTGGAGAACAATACCTTCTGATTTCAGCTTCCACTGCATTGCTTGAGGATCCTTGGGCTTTGCATGAGAAGGTCTGGAACCTCCACAGTGGTGACTCCAGTGATTTTCTCTTTCTGGAGCTTTCAGCCCCCTGAAATAAGCCTGCCAGCCTTCTCATGAGCAAGATACTTCCTTCAATCCTGATCACTGAGGGAAATGCAGGCGTGTGTCTCTGAAATGACCTACAAATGAGCTCCAGTGGCATTCAGCGGGAATGCACCTGGCCACAGTGTCCTTTTACACTGACCTGAATTATGCAGTGTAGTTTGGTCTATTGGAAATACAGGTTTAAAACTAATGCAAAATGACAGTGCAGTCTGAATTTTGATTTTGCATTTGTCTCATTCTCCTCAGCCTTTAAACAATGGATTGACCAGGCTCTTTTTCATTACTTACACAAAAGTGGGTTTTGCAGTTGACCCAAGCCACCTTCCTAAGCCCTTGGACCTTGCAGGAAGATTTCAGGCTGCTCTGTGGCTGCATGGGCAATGTTCCTCAGATCAACCCTGACATGTCCAAAAGCACAGGCTGCTTCCTTCTGTTATGTCTCTGTAAGTTCAGGATGTGGCCACAAAAAAAGCCCCTTGGTTGCCTTGGCCTCATCAGCATCAGTGCTACTTCCATGGGAAAAGCCTAATGGCATGGTTTTTTATCAACCAAATCTGAAATCCTCCTTTGTGATCCACAGGAAAGGGGTGAAGTCAGTTGTTTTCAGTTTAGGAGTTAGTGAGCCTCAAAGGCCATCTATAGAAATGAGATGAATAGTAATTTTTAATCCCACATAACCAGTTACTTTGTGATACTATTTAAAACTATATTACTGAAAAAAGAAGAGCATTCATTGGAATATAAAAGTGGTGGAAGGTTGTGCAAGGGGGAAGTAATAGAGTAACTTCACCCTGTGGCCTTCATTTGACATTGCCCTTTTGGTCCCTTCCTTTCTTTGATGTAACTGCGGCAGTACCTCCTTCAAGTGGTCAGATAATAACATTATCTTAGGGAAAAAAAAATAAAAAAGATTGGCAGTTGTGCACTCATTATGTTGTGAACTTTTCATACAAAATTAGACTGTGAAAGAAATGTGATGAAACCAAGCCCTAGTGTTACTCCACTGAAGTTATGTTTGGATGAATTTGGCCCTTGAATTTTCTGGTCATTTAATATGGTAGTCTTTGGAAGTTTGGTTTGTTTTTTTTTTTTTCTTTAATCTTCTCATTAAGAAGATTATTCTTTTGGATAACAAAAAATAATCTCTTTTTTGGAATCTGCTTGAATTTGTGTTTCATCAGGCAAAACTATTTCTCTCAGCAATTCTCGTCTCTTTCAGTTTCACTTATGTAATGCTCACTTATATAAGAAAAACTATAAACAATCAACCAAATCCAACTCTTCCTTTGTCCAGGATCAGTAGGGACTTGCAATGAGAAGGTTAGTGAGTTAAAAATGTCTATTGAATTCTTGGTTTGCAGCAATACAACGGAAAGATTGCAGTTGTATTTCCTGTTGGAAAAACTGGGAGAGGGTAAGCCATTGTAGAGTGAAAAGTCAATATGAACATGAATTTTTGTCTTTAGCAGTGAAGGATTATAAATCTCAGTTTTGATTTTTAATTATGTTGATTTATTGCTATTTTTAAAGGACATTTATGAGACTTAGAAATAGATGTCAAGAAGACATGGTTACTGTCTAAATAAGTAAAATTTATGTGACAATTTAAAAGCTTCTTCAGACAGGGGAAAATGACAGGAAAAAAGAACTTGAAAATTTTCAAAACACATTTTTTCTGTGTCCTAAGACTAATTTTATCCTTGGTTATTACAATAAAATGGGATCATCTTCTATTCAACAGTCAAAGAGGGAAAGTGGTCATTTTCATAATTGCATGTTTGTGTAGGAACCATTCTGATTTTTTATGTCAATCACACAGACATTAGAGAAAAGTCCAGGACAGATAGATGACTTCACAGAAAACTGCCACATTCATCATTCCTGTGTGGCTTCTGATGGTCTTACTTGCTGCCTGATGGGTGACACTTCTAACTTCCTTTCCATTTCTTATCTGTAGTGAGTGTTTCTGAGTTTTAAAGTCATGACTTTAGTAATTGATTTAGTTTGGTTCACTTGGTTTTGAATATATTTCCTCAAGCACTTGTTGCTGACATGGAGGCAAGTGGCCACAACTTGCCTTATTATTATTATTAACTTATTATTAAGTAAACTGTGTAGGGGCATGGAACCGCCGAGACTCTCTTAGCTCAGATTACAACTCCCTCCTGTTGCCCCTACTACATCACAAAATCCCGTTCAAAACCTGAAAAACTCAAAAAAAGCAACAAGCAGCTCTAGGAAACCTTTAGCTTGAATAGAATAGCAAAAAGACAACATTACTCATAACATGCAAATAAATAAGTTATGGGTAAGTTCTGCTGCCCCCTTCTAACTTGCTGTTCCCCATTTCCTGGAAAAAAGCTTCTTGGAATGATATTGGAAAGAAGACATAAATGTGGTTGAATGGCATAACTTAAGGAGAGTGTTTAGCTTCATTTGAGAAAAAAATGCGTGTTCAGCAAAAGACTGATTTTAAGTTATTTTGCTGTTAATGAAACGTATAGACGCAGACCTCACTCATAATGAATTTCCCTGTGTTCAGAATTATTTATTTTCTCTGTTGCTGTGAGACATGATTCATCATCCCAGTCCTTATTTCTTATAATTATTCACAATATCTCAGATTGGTCATGTACTACAATTTATCTTCTGTCTTCAGCAGACTAACACCATAGCACTCCCATGTCACCACTCAAATGCATTTTGATTCTGACAGGACATTTTGGTAAACAAACCCCCCATACTATTAATTTTTGTTTCTAAGTGCTCTGTTGAAAGAATTAGGGAGTATTAATTAGCTGTTTCACACTTTTCTCACTGTCAAGCTGAAAACTGAACTCAGCGCTCAGTGAAAAATTTGCAGTGTACCAACTTCCAAAGATCAAATGTTTCAATTGAGTCCCTGTGACATCGCACTCGACTGTTGGATTTTGCAAGCAGCTTCTCCCTTCCTAATGGTTAATAATATGGTTATGTAGGGTTCATCTTCATTAGACCAAATGTGGAAAGATGCCAGTAACATACAAGCTTCAATCCTCTTTGGGGTTGGACAGCTGTTTCCTCATGTAAACCTCTATTTAAATGGAAGAAGGCTTTTAATGTCAGCAATATTTTTTTTTTTAACATTATAAGGTTGAAGGGTTAATCCAACCAGACATCCAGACTTTGAAAAGAAATGTGTTGCGCAGAGACAGTCACAGTTGAGTGGGAGGGCATGCATGGGGCTTAAATAGCTGATGTCTGTGAGGAGTAGCTATCAATGTAAGGTGCAGTAAATAGCTCAGTCGCTCAGTACCCCACAATGAAACTTCTTCTTTGAAAAGCTGTCCCATGTGCTTCATTCCTGGCTGATATGCCTATGTGTGGGTGGCAGCTCTGACATACTAAACAATCTGTGGCTATCAGAACTTTGCACTAGCAGGTGGTCAACGGATACTAGTTAATAGGAATTCAGTTCTGTCCCCAATTTTCTGCTGTGTAGGTGTGCAAAATACTTTTGTGGGGAAGAATAGTTGAGTCCTTGCTGACAGCGACTTGGGGGAAGAAAAACAAAACTATTGGTAATCTTACATGTATCGCAGCATCATCTGGACATGAAAATAGGCAGCCACTGCTGTTGGGCAGCAAATCATCTGCAAGACTTTTCCACGGGACCAGGCCCTGCAGCTGACAGACTGAGCAAGACAAAACCTGGAAATGTAGCTGAAAATAGTTGAGAAAGGGCATCATGGAGAGGAAGCTGATGTTTGACGATAAGTTTGATTATTTTGCTTTAAGGCTTGGACTTCCATGAGCCTGAGCTGGTGCAGGAGCCCGTGAATGTAGCAGAGCACAGGAGGAAAAAAATGGAGAGAGTCCAGGACAAGGGCAGTTTGGTTTCACAGTCCAGTCAAAAAAGAAATAATGCTGGTGTGGTTCTTTTACTGTAAATACCCTTGTTAATCACTTTACATGAGATTTAGGAGGTGGATGTAAAATTACCACCCTGGTTTGAGTGATACTAAACACACATATCCTAGCTCTTGAGTAAGTGTATGTGCCATGAGGTTCCAAAGAACTCTTATTTTTGTTTTTGCTCTTCAACTTATTCTTTTCTTTCTCTTTAAATAATGAAACATCCATTGAAAATCAACTGCAACTCAAGTATTTTATTTTCTAAGTAAACTTTCTGATAATATGTATTGTTTAGTTTATCTCCTCCTCTTCCTTCTTCTTCCAGTGACTGTAATTTTGTTGAAAATATAAGGGCCAGAAGGAGGAGGAGAAGAAGGGTTTGGAGGTTACTGTCTTTCCCAGTAGCCGGGGTGTTCAGATGAGAGCTTGGGTAGCTTAGTTCGTACTGAATATTTTCCCAAAAATATGTCTTAGCCTCTTCCCAGGCTACTGGAAAGCTGCTGCTGAGCAGGGAGGAGGTGGAGAGGACTTTGAGACACTGGTGAAAGGAGAAGTGTCTGGAAGGCGAGATATCAATAGGAGGCAGAGACAGTAGGAATAGTGAGAAGGATGAGTTAAAACCCTTCCATTTGGCTACAGAGGGACACTGGTTGAAGCAAAAATGCAGTGTGAAATACAGAGCAAGACCAGTGTGTAGTGAGCTATGGAGCAAATTAGATAAAAGCAAGTTAATGCTGTGGTTGTAAGCTAGACTCTGACGTGGTCAGTCCTCAGTTGGGATGAAAAGAATCCTAGTTCCACTCAAAGCTGCAGTTAACACAAGAGTTCAGATCTGTCAGGCCCAAACCTTGAAGTCAGCCAGCTGAGTTAATGGTATTCCTCGCTTACACTGGTCGTCTTGCACTTGTGAGTAATTACAGCTTGATCTTCCAAACACAAATAAGAAATGCTAGCAAGATAAAAACTTGTAAGGCCATAAGCCCTTAACAAATTCAAACAATCCCATCCTATGAGGGGTACAGAAAGAAACCTTTCCTCCCTCCCGCACTTTTCCCCCCCCCCCCCCCATGTCTTACTGTTAGGAGCAGATGTTTTAGAGCATAGTTCTTGGTGATAGAGATGTGCTTTGGTCTGCCCAACACTTTAAACTCCTCTTCCATTAGAATTAATTAACATGAAAGTGGTCTGTCCTTTTGTGTTAGAAGCACTGGAAATCAATCCTCAGCCACAGAAAAATTTTTCAGGATAGTAGTGGTCATATATTTAAGAACTGAAATTCATGTTAAATTGAATGTACTTGATGGAAAAATAGATTAATGCAGATGGAAGAAATTAGCCAGTGAATTAAAAAAAAATAGGGTCATGGTCTGCAGTCTGGCAAATCATATGGCTTTTTTAAAAACCTGCTATCCATAAGGAGCTCAAGCGATTTACTCTCTGAAAGATGGCAAAAGCTGATAAATGAGTCACCCAAATGCTTACAGACAGCGACCAAGCAAGCAATTCTCTGCTTGATAGGTACTAATGGGACTGCAGGAGCAACTTGCAATAATTGTGCTAATGGACCAGCAGAAGTTAGAGACCACACAGAGCTCTGTCCATAGCAGGTCAGAGCTAAAGTCAAGGACAACATAGTGAACTGGAGCCAGATCTGTCAAAACTGAGTAGGTTTGGAATTAATGCACTCGCTTGGGCTAGGGTTGGTTTGGATTTTTATTTTTTTATTTTTTTTTAATCTTTGCACATTTTTATATGATATCTTTTGGGCAGGGTGAGATAGAAAACAGATTGGCAGTTACAGCAACTCTCAGTTTTCTGAAATGCAGCAGGACACTGAGTCAGTACAATCCAGCATCATTCACAAAAAGCTGTGAGAGGCTGAAGGTTTTGCTCACACTTTCTGAAGTACTCCCTTTTCCATGCTGTTGCAGGATAGGGCCTGGCTAGTTGGTAAGGCCAGTAAACACAGTCCATCTGCCATTCACTCCCTGGTATCATTGAGCAGAGTTTCTGTAAGGACTCCCTTGCCTGAAGTGAACCTCTGGCAATGATGGAGCACAAAAGCGTTTCTCTCAGGCAGCCACGCTGGCAGTTACATGGAAGTGGTACATCTGGCAGGGCATTGCACTTGCTGTTTAAGGAGGAAATACTATGCTGTTGATGAATTTATTGTAAGAAGTCTAATCCTGGGTTCATACAATACTTCCTCAAACAGGGTAGGTAAATATTTCAGTGACTTCTCTACCCACTTCTATGAACTTATGTAATTTTTTTTTCTCTGGTGTTTTGAAAATACAAAAGTAAAAGCAGTTTCAAATATTCCTTTGTCTCTAATCTTTCTAGGAGTAATAGGAGCAACTCTACCTCCTCAGCCACGTCAATGACGTGAGCTGCAATCCTCCTTAGAAGTCTATTGACAGCTGGTTCATCATGTAAACCTCTTAGAGTGAAAAGCATGAACCTGAATTTAGGGAATCTGTCTGAATAATAAGCCCAGAACAGAGGGTAACAAGCAACACACTTCTGTTTTGTCTGATGTGTCTTTAATTGTGTAAGTTAAACCATCAGGGTTTTGTCGTGGTACTATATAAATACACAGTTTTGTTGCATCCATTGGATGCATGTGCCTTCTTTGACAAGACACACTGTGTACTGTATGTTGTGCCTCTCAGTGCTTTTCAGCGTGGATTAACAAGAGCAAATGCTCTGCATGGATGTAGCACAATGGAATTTGTGCATTTTAGACAACGTTTTTGGCTCAGATCTACTTGGCGTATTGTAGTCTGTGCACAACAATAAGCTAAGACAGAACTGTAAGGAGTCTTTCAGAGTAAAAGTTTTGAACATCAGCATATGGGAAACTATTTTTTTTTAGCCACAAATAAAATGGCAACATGCAGCCATTACAAATCTGTTCAATAGTTGTATAACAGTATTGAAGAGGATTAGAGGGCCAGAATTATTCCAACTAACCTATTTTGACAGAAGAGAGACTACCCTTGGCAGAAAAGAATGATAGCTTGTCATAAGGATTTGTATGTATGGGTATTGTGCTAATCACAGTTTTGTACCTATAGGTCTGTCAACAAAAATTGAAAGAACTCCATTGGTGTCATTAAACCAGTCATGCTTTTCTTCAGCTGGAAATCTGATATTTGTGTAGCAGAATACACAACAGCTCCACATCAAAAGCAGAAAACAAATGTACCAATTTATTTACAATTTAGAGTAGTACTGATCATTTAATTTCCTTGTTGTGTCAATCCAACAAATGTTTTAGGCCCAAGAAGGGAGATGGATAAAAAAAAAAGATGGAGAAAAAAGAATTCTGACTCTGCATACTTGTTAAAAACTGTATGAATCCGGGGAGATTTAGGTCATACATATAATGCTTTGAGGTCATAAAAATTAAATATTGATACCAGCTTCCTTAGATATAATGGAATTTTTTTACTTGTATGCAGAATTAGTCACCAGGATCCTACCTGTGTTGCTTATGTCTCTTCAGGGATGAGGTCTTCATGGTACTATGATCTACATTACATTTAGTCTTCATTAACAAGAAAGTTGCAAGTAGGAGCATACCTTATCCTGTTGAGGTTACAGTGTTTTGTTAGTGACCAAAATAAATTAATATTAATTCCTCTCCCTTATGAGGAAAGGCTGAGAGAGCTGGGACTCTTTAGTCTGGAGAAGAGAAGGCTGAGGGGAGATCTCATTAACACCTTTAAGTATCTAAAGGGTGGTTTGAAGGAGGAGGGAGCCAAACTTTTCAGTGGTTGCCAGTGAGAAGACAAGGGGTAATAGGCATAAGTTGGAACATAGGAACATATCACTCAAATATGAGAAAAAACTGCTTCCCAGTGAAGGTGACAGAGCCCTGGAACAGGCTGCCCAAGGAGGTCGTAGAATCCCCTTCTTTGGAGATTTTCAAGACCCGCCTGGATGCAGTCCTGAGTGACGTGATCTAGTATGGGCAATCCTGCTTCAGCAGGGGAGTTTGATCAGATGATCACTATGGTCTCTTCCAACTGTAAAAAATTCAGTGAAATTCAGTGAAATATATAAACTCGAATAACACAGCAGAACTGAAACTCTGACCATACCTTTTTGAAGAAAGAAAGTTGATCCATCCTTCCTTTCTAAATCAGTGGCCTGTTTTAAATTCAATATGACTATATACTTTTGTCGTAAGTTAAAATCTGTTCTTTTAGCTCTGCCATGTGTCATTCTCTCCAGCCCACGCTTTTTCCTAATGCTTCTGAAGGAGATAATTCCTGTAGCTTTAGTTCTTTCTGATTAACTTTCGCATTGCATAACCTAAAATAGGGCAAAATGATTTTTTTTCTCCGACAATGTGCTATGGACTTCTACCTATAGACATTTTGTTTCTTTGCTTGCTTGTTTTTTATTTTTTTTTTAAATAACAACATTAATTTGCAATTGTAACCTACTTTTAAGTGCCATGACTCAAATGTGATTCCATTTTCTTTTTTTTTTTGCTTTAAAGATGTTATTTTTGTGCAGGGAAACAATCATTGCTCTGTGTTGATTCTTGAGGTGAAGAGCTACCTATATATTAACTTTTAAGAATGATGCCTGGTCATGGTGATTTCAGTGTGTGTCTCATCTTTCTGAAGTTATTTTATTCAAAAGATACACGTGAGAATCTGTGTTTTGTTAGTACTATACTTTAACCATTCAGGCGTCTGATTTGTGTTTCAAGCTTTTCTTATTTGGAGTTGCTATTGGTTCAAGAGCACTAAACCTTTTTGATCCATTTGGGTTTATAATGAAATAGCTGCGCAACTGACTGGTCAAACACATAGCAAAGGAAAAGCTTTCCTTCTTTTTTTGATGAAAAGCCTGTTTTTTCATGCTTTTTGAAATGCTTACAACTGTTTCTAATTGATAATTAATGGATTATTCAGGCACTATATCTACCTGAAGAAACAAAACACTTTTAAACTTTCTTTTAATTGTCTAAATTAGCTATGCTCCGCAGCATCTCTGCTAGGGTAGGGCCAGTAACTGATATCCTTTGTCTCAATTCTTCTGCTTTTGGAGACAGTCATATCTTCTTTATGAAGACTGGAGACAGTCTTACTTCTTTACTGGGGTTCATTTGTAAGGACCTGCTGTATTTTTTTCATCTGTCCCATTGTATAGCAGCTTGGAGCATTCTGCCTTAAGGAGAGGAAGAAGACAAAAAGAAGATGATGACAACAGGCAGCTATGTTAGCATGGGGTTTTCCCTTTTCTGCAGATAATCTTTTGCTGAAGAATTATTTTTTTTAAAAATCAGCAGCACTGACACTTTTCTCTCTTCTTTTCCTTTGGGAGAACAGAATGAGGTTTCATTTATGTAGCCTCATGTCTAGATGGCCAGAAATTTTCATATGTATTTAAAGATCTATTATCATATGAATGCTGAGAAGAATCCTACCTTTTTTTTTTTTTTTAGGTGATCAATGTCCAGAATTTATTTATCTTTGGGATGGTAATGATTTTCAGAAGATGCAGAGCCAATCTTGTGGCATCTCTTGTCACGTATGTTATGTCAGGAGCAAGATGGAAGGAAATCACCTTTGTAAGGTTATGGAGTAGCCAAAGTGTCACACTATACAGAGCCAAAGAGAATGCAGTGTCTAAGAGAAAAGAGCCTGGCATCTGTATGACTGGGAGGGAAGATGTGCATCATTGCTATCATGAGATATGATGCATAGTTAAACTGTGTTGCTGGAACAAAGCCATGTAGGAAAAGGAATTTCCATCTGAATGCTGAGAGGCATAATTTTGTTTTGTTGACTTTTCAGTGCACAGAAGTGTGTTCTTACCTGGAGAAGAATTAGAGCTTAAAGGGAAGCTGTAAAGGCATCATTATTCTTCGTTTTTGTCACCAGTTTCCCCCTTCGGGGGGATACTTGCCAAATATTCTCTGCATGCTAGTCTACGTGAGACAAGGAAATTTTCAGAGTTTCTTTGGAATGTATTATTTATAATCATTGGGGTATTTTTGTTTGGTTATTTTTGTTCTTCCTTTATTTTTCTTTGAGTATCTCAGTTGAATATGTTTATGGACTCAGATCTTGTGTTTCAAATTTATATCTCATTGGCACTGTGTCAAAAATCTATGTTTTAAAGCTGCTTGTTAACATAAATTAGATTGCTGCTTCTCTGATGTAGCCTTGAGGTACCTATAGATATCTGCGAACTTTCAAGGCAGAAAAAGATGTCTGGTAGCAAAACAGAATCCAACACTGTGGAATGAGTTTCCTGAGGCTTGTAACATGCATATATTAACATGCTACAGTGATCTCAGTGAATAGTTATTACAGGGAAGAACACCGTCTTTGTGAGACAAAACGGCATTTCCTCTTGAATGGTTTTACTGAAAATCTCCAAATGCAAGAGTAAATATTGTATTATTATCAGCTACCTTTTTATTCTGTTTGGTTTCTTTAATTTGGTCCTCTGGGATTTTCAGTGCTTTAAAAATTTTTGTCTCTGATATAACTGGAGGTGGAATGCAATGACCAGTGACGTGGATTTACTCTTTGTTGGAAGTTACTTGTTAGGAATTATGAGGAAATCATGTTTGGAAGGACTTGTTCGTGGTTCTTTGTATTCCTAATGAACACTGAATAACTCTTTGGGTAAAAAAATCTTTACCAAAAAGAGATTTTATATAAGAGCAAATAAAAAATAAATGAAAAAAAAACTTTTGGTACACTGTAATATAGACATTGTTGGTGTGAGTTATACATTAATTTGTGTTGTTATACATTATTTAGCGATAGTGACAAATATACATATTTAGTGATAGAAATATTTCTATTTTCTCAAAGTTAGTTCTCCTGGTTTCTTGTGTAGTCAATGTGGGAGATGGAGAGGATGAAAATAATTTGGGGAGGTATCTCCCTTACCAGTGACTGTAACTAACATTTTAGATGGCAGAAGTTATGACAATAACCTCAGGGTCTTATGCTCAGCCAGAAGCTGAAAAGGAAATGTTAGTATCTCCATCATAATTACAATAATGAAAAAAAATTAAATATAATAGAAGAACTTCCATTATAGTGAAAAATACCCAGTATTTTATCAACTTAATAGTGTTATTTCAATATATGATAGCTATATGTCCCCCTGAAAATTAATTTTAATCTTAAAATTTTACTACTGTTTATTCTCTGGCTATGCTGAGTAATATGTCTTCTGACCTAGCTTTGGAGCAAATTTTAGCAATTTTGATGGGTCCAGTCCATGAGACCAAGGTCTACATAAAGATATAACTTGTCCTAGTTATATTGTAATTCTTTTGAGACCCTGATATGAAATTTCTTGAACTTGCCTTGTTTCATTTTATTGTGACCAAAAGACAAAACAGAAGTCCCAGCAAGCTTACAATAGTTGGAATTCATCATGTGCTTTTTTAAAACAAAGCTTAATTTGATGACAACTTGAATATTTTAAGCTTTGTGGTCGCCTGCTGCTTGCCTTCCCCTTCTCTCTCTAACACCTCTCCAGTAACAGGTCAGTCATGTTTTTTCATGCTGTTAATGAACAAATTTGTACGTCTGTCTAAATTTTTTCTCATTCTGAGAAATGAAGACACTTTGCTTTTTGAGACAAAGTTACTTTTTTTCTTTAAAGTTGCAGGTATGAACAATGCTATCTCCAAATTCTTGGAATGAAACATGCGGAAATACAATTTTTAAAGAAATGTTTAAAAAAGAAGAAAAATAGTTTCTTCAGGCTTTAATATTTAAGTATAGCTCACTAATTACTCTTTTCAATCTCCAAAACTGGGGTGAGTGGCATAAAAATATATATAAGACTAAGAAAGACCAGAAGCATAATTACATGGGACAGCTTGTCAGTACATCGCTTTGATTAAGTAAAACTGTATCAAAATAATCGCATCTCATCATTGTGCAGGAAAGTGTTCTCTCTTCTGGGGAGGGGTCAATGGTCTTCTTTTAGCTGTGCCTCCTTTTCTTGTGTCATCCTTAAATTCAGCTAGTCTGAAAGTGAATCTTCATACCTCAACATACATGCCCTCAAACCTTTGAGACTACAACACCATATCACTGCCATGCTTAAAGAATAACCTTCTTTAGAGATGGTCACACTATCCATTTTCTCAGACCTATCTTCCTGTCCATGTTCCCATCATCCCAGTGCCCCCTATTGCATCTTTAGGAGATCCTGGTCAGATATAAAGTTAAAAGTTAAATTTGTCACCACTTTAACTTTTGAGGTTGTGGGAATTGCCTCACAGACTACCAAAAAAAAGTGTGAAACCCTCTTTATTTGTCATAAATTCAGTTAGCATTGGAGTTGGTTAAGCTAAAAGCTTGTTGAGAATGCCAAACAGAAACACTGGCATTTAAAATTCAGGCTTGCAGAGTATGCTAAGTTATAACAAGTGCAGCCATGCTTAAAATGTTGCTGATAAGTTACCTCCCTATAGCTGGTTCAATTTTCAGTATGCCCTGCAACATTTGAGAGTAATACCTCAATACAGGTTATCTATGTAATCCATGGACAAACTGGGGTTTTGGAGTTTGGAACACTACCAATACTGGCTACTGCTGCCTATTTCAAATTTGCAGCTTGCTTGCACTTGCCAACAGCTAAGTTGTTTTGGCAGCACCTGCTCCTGAAATGTATTTTCTCCTTCAGACAGTCTGCAGTTTTTGCATGCTCTCCCCTGTAGCTTTCCAATTTTCTTTGCTGAAGCAGAAAATAGAGAGGAGGAATGAGCAGCTATGCTTTCTTAGTCCAACTTCTCAGTCTGTCAAAGAGTAGGCTTTTTGGACCTGCCCCATCACTGTGGCCCTGCAGGGTACTCATGAAACTTTGGGCTGCCTGGGTCCCCATCTACATCCCCATTCCATCCCTGCTTCTTTGCTGGGTGTTGTGGGACGGGCCCTGGCTGGGAAGGGCACAGCATGTGCAGACCCACAGCCACCCACTGCTCCAGGCTTGCTCCCACAGGGTAACTGGCCCTTGAGGTGCCCTGACACAGGAGCAGAAAATGTGTGAACATCCTAGTTCTCCTAGGGAGAGGCAGAGGATCATCAGGGCAGTTTAAGGATTAAGTATTTTCTTTTAGCTTTACCCATTGCAGTGGGGTTCCAGTGTGTGTAAGGCTATTAACCATGGAGAATTCCCCTGACAGAGGCAGGGGAGAAGGAACTACTAAGTCCTGGAGGTAGCTGAAAATTTCATTTTTCAGGGAGATACAATAACCCTACAAATTTGATTTTAAAAAAGGAAATACATAAAGCACTCTATTTTCCAACCTATTTCCAAACTTAAAATTGCCCTACTTCTTAAAATAACAGAATATTGTACAAATGAAGGAGGAGAGACCACTACCACATGCTCTTGCAGGACATGTTCACTCTCCAAATCCAGCAGAAGTGAATGAAACAAGCACATTGTGTATGTCCTACTAAAGAAACAATTCTATCTTGGAAAATCTCAGCACATGTTTCTTTGCCTCTTTCTTAAGCATGTTCTTTAGTTGCTTGGGGTCTTGGCATAGTAGACACTTCTCAATGAGACCTGACAGTTGACTGTGCCTCTTGCAGTGGCTTGCTCTCAGGTATCGCCAGTGTCGCAGTTCTCTGGGGAATCCTGTACAATCCTGTCTAATAGGAAATTATGAAAGTCAAAAAGAAAATGAGTTTATATTAAGTAATACTTTCATTGCTAAATTTTTCTGACATCTTAATGGTGCATGCTTTTAAAGGGTCTAGAGGTTATTTGCTGATTTAGTTGAAGCTACATAAAGCAGTCATCAGAAAATGTCTGGAGCCTGTTTAGAGATGTGAGTTCTGGACTCTTTGATCCTTCCGTGACTCTTAGTGTATCAGTTGGCCATACCTCATTTGCGGTGGGTAGTCATAACAGTTGCTCCATGATGTGCTACCACTGAGGAGAAAACATGATGGCAGGTTGTGTCTCTGTCTGAAGAGGTATATATCATGATGTTGACAGATATATATATACAGCTGCTTAGCACACAGTAAATGTTTAAAAGCTCAATACTATGATGTTGGTCAGCAGAGTTTGTACTATGCAACCTTGTCCAAAAGTGGACTTTATCAGAAATGGAAAAATACCAAAGCTGGTGTAAGAATATGTTTCAAATGTGGTCAGAAACTGGTGTGGATATTTTTTTTTTTTTTTTTGGTTTGGTTTGGTTTGTTTTGGTCTTGGTTTTGTTTATTTGTTTGGTTTTTTTTTTGTTTGGCTTTTTTTTTGGTAAAACTCTCTCTGCTTTTAATTTTGTTTCTGTATTGTGCTTGTTTACAGTCATGATAAAAGTAATTAGCTCAGTACATATGATTTGTATAAATGTTCTCTATTCAGGGAAGATGGTGTTTCTGAAATTAGGCTTTAGCCTATAAAAATATAGAAATGATAAATTAAAGTCTTACAGTTGTTCTAAGTCTCCTGCATGATTAATTATCACTCGTGCTCTTAGTCAAGCTTTCTTCTCCACTAGCAACATTTGCTTAAGTTTTTATTGTATTTGTTATAATGTCTTGGCTCGGTAGTATTCCTGGACTTTTGTTTGATATTCAGCCTCACACTTATAATGGTCACTTTTAGCAACTACTAATTCAGGGAAGCATGCTAACTTTTCTTTTTCTTGAAGGGATTCTGCTTTTAATGTTCTATATAGTGAAATTTCCAGTAAGTTATATTCAAAAATGTTGATGTTCTTGCACAATATGTATGCTTCCATATTCAGCTCTTCTTCAATTCTGACTGAATCCTTTCTGTAGAAGCGAGAATTATTGCTTTCTGTTGTCATAGAAATAGCTCTTTTACTGATAGTTGTGTGTATGACTTAGCATATGGCAGATGAGACATTATATTAGCTGATGTTTAAAATGTATGCTCTTTATTATAGACAGTAAAAACTTAATGCATTTTGTGGCATGATTAATCTTTTCAATATAAGCCTAAATAATAGGTTCGTGCCAAACTCAGTGATTATTTTAAGTGTTTGCCAGCTAACTGGGATGAGTATGGTTGTTTTCTTCCCCAGGTTCCTGTGGGATGTTTATTTCTTTTGGGATGTCCTTTGCTGTAGTGTATCTGGGATTGAAAGGTTGCTTATTGCTGAACAGCAGCTCCTACCACAAAATCTTTGTTTTTCTTTTGTTTGAAATGGCATGTGTAAACATGTGACAACAAGGCTGAAAATGTGGTCAGGGAGCAGGTCTGGTGCTCAGTGGCAGGAACTGAATTCTCTCTCTGGACTTCAGAAAAAGTCAGCTGAAGACTTTGGAAGTTATCATCTGCAGGTAATGGAAGATAGTGGTGTATTGTAGATGGAACCTTCAGCAACCTTCAGCTACTGGCTTTGAATAATGCCCGAGGAGTCATCAGCCCTTCAGTGGGAGCAACTGGAGTCTCCTACATCTCTTCTTTTTTTCTCCTGCTCTCCCCATACCTCTCCATGTAGCTAGGAGGGCAGGAGAAGACTGTTTCTCCTCAATCTGCCCAAATGAGTGTAGTCAATTGAAGCTCGTATCTCTGCTGTACAGCTGCAGAGAAGTACAAATTGCCGCCAAAAGAATAAGAACCTTGCTCATGCATGGGAGCAGTGGCACAGCCACAGATTGGAGGGGTTTCTGTAATAGGTGCCCAGGGCTTGCATTTGGACCCTTGTATTTTTTAATGTGGTGGATGAGATCCTTCTCCAGCTGCTGCAAGGCAGCTGGAGCTTCATGTGTGGACACCTCCGTGATTTGGCAGAACCTGCTGTATCATGTGGGGTGTGGACAGCCCTCCTACAATGCTGATTTCTCTTCTGGGTTACTATAGAGACAGTGGAAATGGTAATTGCTTGAAAGATTAGTGGTGGGAAAGTATGACTTTGACTGCAAATATCCAGCTCAGAAAACACACGCTTCCTCAGAACAAACCTATACTCCTGCAGAGAAGCCAAGTTCTGTATCTATGACTATCACAGCAGTAACCAAGAGGTTAAGAACACAATCTTCTGTTTGAAAGATTTCTCTTAATTAAAAAAACCCAACATGCCCAGCTGTAGCTTATTTGAGAATGAATGTGGGCACAGCTGTGATTGTACAAGAGGCAGGACATGATCTTCTTTTTCTCCTATCAGTTCTCTGTGGATCCTTCTGGAAGAGCAGTGTTTTGTTTGAAAATCCTTCTTTACATAGCTTTGGGTTTTCATTTTCTCCCATCACTTTTGAATAAAAGGGAAATGAGAATGTTAATTTGTTGTGTGAAGATCTATGTGCATATCTACATATAAATGTATACATATGCATAGGGAATTATTTCATGTCTCTTCTCAAATGCTAATGATTTTTGAGTCTGAATCATGAAAGAAGAACACTGGACAAGATTGGTTTCCAGCTTACCAGCTCCTCACACAGTATAAATTCAGATCAATTTTTCTGTTTCTATGTGTGAGCCTGTTAACAAGGGGCTAATGAGCTGACTTGGTGATTAACTCCTTGGTAACATTGCAGAATTGCTCAGCAGAGATGGTTGCACTCCATTCTAGCATGTAGGTATAAACAAAGCTTATAGCTCTTTTAATTGTGAAAAAACAAAGTGTAAACTGGTCTTGGTTTTTGAAACATGTCACAATAATGTCTTTCCTGTATTTACATGATATCATAGTTGCCAGCCAATTACAGAGCTGAAGAGCACCAAGAATGATGCTGAGAGGATTTTTGAGAGGACTCGCTCCTCTAATTAAAGGGGGTGTTTGGGAATTCCTAGTTTTTTCTTGCAGGTGATGTCTGTTATCTTTTGATCAAGGGGATGACCAAATAGCACTAGTAGTGTCTCTGCAGAAGAATGAGATGCACAGAGGGGCTTGCATTAAGCTCTCCATTTTGGGATGGCTTTTGTTCTTATAATCCATGCTATTTTTTCTGGATGTTTTTTTCAACTTTTCCTTCTAGAGCTTTCAGCCTTCAAGAATCCTTTTATGCCCTAATTAGCTTTATTGTTTATATTACTCTCATTCTCTAATTAGAGTAATCACATCACGGGGGAGTTGAGGCTCTTCTGCTTCTTCTCTAATTATTTTTGTTTTGTCAAGCCTGGCTTTCTCCTGCTGCTTATTCTTGTCCATGTGTTTTTACTCTCTGCAAATTGATGTTGTCATGTACTAATTGATTTCACTTTATCTGAAGACCTTTTCCATTTTTACTGTATTTGCCATTTGCAGCAATCTGTGAAGGTCTAAGGTTTGATTTAAAAGTGGCAAGTCCTATACCAGAAAATGAGGAAAACAAATGTGCAAAAAGAAAGTGATATCTTTAACTAGTCTTATGGATTCTTCACGTCAGGTTCTATCATTTAAAACACCTTCTACCAAACCTTTCTAGTTGCCATTGCTGCAGTTGTTTTGCTCTTCAACACCCTGGTTCATTCTCTTCCAGTAGTGGTGAAGACCTGCTGAGGTGGTGCACTCTCAGTAGATATATGTGTACCTATGTAACACAAAGCAGTGTTGGTATCTCTACAATTTGGTACCTCTAACAATTTGAAGAAAAAGGAAGCTTTTGTAGAAAGTTTTCTGGTTACTAATCTCAGATTTTGTATGTTTTTTCCTAGGAGAAAAAGAAGAAAAGTAAGTGTGGAAAGGTTAATGGTGTGTGCAATGTGAGGTTAAATCAGAACAGCATATAGTATATGTTATTTGGAGCCATTTTTGTGGAACAAGTGGTATCATTTTGTTTAACAGCAGAAACAGCTAATCAATCTTTGTGCAAGTAAAATTTTTGTCCAGGTTCAAGGTCTACCATCAGAATTTTTATTAAAATTGTCACCTTTGGATGCAAACTTCGAATATAGTGGAATGCTGGGCTTAGCCAGGAGCATAGCAGTGGTGGTCAATGAGCACACGTTTAAAGTCCTGATAGTGTTTTTGCTATCCTTATAGATTCCATTTTGTAAAGGCTCTAGGTAATTTTTTATGCTTAAAACTATGATAAGATTAGAATATCACTTTAAAATACCAGAATTTCTCTACTTAAATTCATTCTGTGAATTATATTCTCCTATTTAAAAAAAGGAAGCACTTCAATAGCTTCAGAGTATGCAATCATCTCTTCACAGATGAACTGTCAGTGCAATGTAGCACCTGAATTGTAATCTGCTGAACATCTGACCCAAGGTACTGAATAATTCAGTCTCTCTCGCTCATTCATTCTCTTCTGTTGAGACTGCAAATATGGTGCTTATAGCAGAGTTTGAATGAGTGTCGTGGCCACTCGGCACTGAAATAATCATATCTAGGTGCTCCACACATAGCGTGGCTTCTGAATGATAACACCACTAAATAAGCAAGGTAAAGTGTTA
This sequence comes from Scolopax mira, assembly GCA_004320125.1. NCBI lineage: Eukaryota > Metazoa > Chordata > Aves > Charadriiformes > Scolopacidae > Scolopax > Scolopax mira. The sequence goes on along the minus strand of BJBW01000358.1, from coordinate 35,717 downwards.
GCCAGAGGTTTTAATTTTGCAAAGTCTGAGTTCATGCATACCTTTACAAATTGCAAGAAATTCCACTGTCTTCCATTGTGTTATAAAGGTAAATACTCAGATCCTTCTTTTTAGACTAGACTTATATTTAGAAGATTTAATTACTGGTCACTTTTATATGTTTATTTAGTTGTCTATGATTTTATAATTTCTTTCCCCCCACAGTCCAGCAATAGCAGATGTTTTAGGTTTCCTCTAGGTGTCTCCAGGAGCAATGAAAGCTGCGTATTGACTGTAGGTCTACAGATTTCTTCAGGGCTTTCTGGTAGTTGGTGACTGAATGGAATAAATCTGAGCATGTCTGAATAATGGTGATTTTGATAGGAAATTTCTCTGGAAGAGCCAGGTCTTGGAGAGTGCTCTAAAATGGCTCTATTATTTAATCTCTCCTAGAAGCCTGCCCCAAAGCTAGACCCCTGTCATTCTGCTTGATTCTCTTCAGCTGGTTTTATATTTTAGCAAAAGGCTTCTTAACAACACTCAGCTGCAATATGGCCAAGAGGTAGCTCATTCTCTGTTAATTATCTGCAGTACCAGCCTTGACAGAAACTGGAAGGGACTGTGCTGCAGGAACTTGTACTTGCACTTCAGATAAAGCTTTCTTCTCTAACACAAAGGGTGCTGAGGTTGTTGTAGAGATTAGTAGATTTCTCGTGATCTGTGTCTCTCAAATGACATTTACGGGACAGAAACTATCTTATTAAATTATGTTTTATGGAATATATTAATGTGAACTTCTCTGAATATATGTAATTTTTTACCTTAAGAATTTTGCCTCACTGATATTATAGTGCAGTTGTTCCATTGCAAATTCAGGAATCTAAAATATAAGTCTGAGTTAGGTGTTTATTGCTCTTGGTTGACTATTTTAATGCTGCTTTTAGGATAAAATAAATTTATTTTATGCAGTAAAGTCCCCATGACTATAAGGGGGTAACTACTATGACTAGTTCAAACTTAATGAAAGCCTTAATTTACACGAACACTCTTCTTAAATAACATTTAACTAGTCAGATGTGCTTGTAGCAAAATATTCTGTAGAACTGTAGTGAATCATTGTATTGCAGACTTACTGTTCTGTTTTTTTCCTCTCCAAAGATATCACTTCAATTTTTCCAAATTATTCAGCTCAAGGTCAAAAAACTCTGACTTTACAGAGAAGACACCACTACTGAAGGTTTCCTCAGAGGAAAATGGGTGAGTTACTTTCATTTTACTTGAAATATTTTTTTTCCAAGCTCCCTTCTATTTAATTGTGCATAGTTCTTTCTTATATCCTGACACCAAACCTGCTGGGAAATAAAGTGAATGGCAGAGGTTGCGAGTAGAGTATTACTCTAGAGTGGAAAGAAGAAGCTGCAAATGGGGAAAGGAAGGATACAAGGTCTGAGGGTGATTAGAGAGCCCTAAGGATATGCAACTACCGGTCATGTGCTCTTATTTGTTCTGTGTGGTGTTACGTCAGGTGCGCTGGAAGACACTTCAGAAATACAGGCAGGGTCCTTATAGGGGGTTTACCCACCAAATCCTGAGGTACATCAGAGAGCTGGTTCTCCCAGGTGCACCTAAATGTCATGGAGTCTTTGTTTTTCCTCCTCAGTCTACCTAGTTATGTCAAGAAGGGGAGCTCAGTCTGTACTGAAAAAATCTCTTTCTATAGATTTTTCAATTAAAATCACCTCACAGTGAACCTAAGGCTACGCAAGGTCAGTTGCATCAACTATCTGTTGAAATAACCACTGCTTTATTTTATTATGTTTACTGAAAATGCATGACAGGTTGCAGTGCATGGCTGTTCATAATCCAGATTTTACCACAGATGATGATTCATGGGACAACAGCTCGGCAGATTTTGAGCAAAGGTTTCAACTGGGAAGTGAAATGACAAGTTTTTCCAGATGTGCTTCGTCTGAGAAATATGAAATCTTGGACAACCTTCATGTCAAGTTCAATTTATCAAAGATGAGGTCTGAATTAAAACATTAATTTATTTCTTTTTCCATTATTTCTTCTTATTATTATTTCTGCAGGTATTATATTTTAAGTAAAGATGTCTAGAAAAGGATTTATTTTTTGTAAGTTAATAAAATAACACTCTATGTTTAGGCCATATCTCACCATTGATAGTTTATTGATAAACCCTGGTGCAATTGATTACAGCCTCTACCTAACAATCAATAGCTCCTTGTTCTTACAAACATCAATCATAGCACCTATTCTAAATTTGTTAATAAGTACCTTCTATATTGCTTTTAACATTTTTTTGAACCCTTACTTAAAAGCCCTTTGGTTGATTCCACAGCTTTATTCTTCAGTGTTTTGTTGTTTCTATGAAGTACTTCACTTTAAAATATGTATCTAACATAGTCTTTCTGTAGCCATTATAGTAGCTTTTCACATAGACTCAATGCAAAAGCTAACTAGAGCATTTTTCTATCTTTAAGTACATTAATATATTTCACTCTTTACCTCAAAGTCGTCTTTTCCCTTTTCATTTGGGTATGGAGGAAATCAAATCTGTTGCCACATTTAAAGATACCAAAGTAATAGAAACTTAAGTTGAAACTTTCTCAGGCTATTTTTGCCTGGCATTTAACTAGCAAACCCTTTAAACTTGGATACAAATTCTCTCTGCCCCTTCCAGAATTTCACCACTTTTTACTCGTTTGGCTTGGCCTCTGCTCTGCAGATTTGCTTGGAGCCCAGAACTGCATGTGCTCATCTCTGCGTTGATCCACGGAACCTTTCCAAGGAGATTTCCGTGCATCTTTTCCCAATTTGTACGCTGTCTTAGTTCATTACTTCACAATTGTTTTCCTCCTTTCATCGTGCATAGTGTATTGTGTGGAGTGCCACTCTCCTGCATCGCTGCTGAACAAACGGAGCAGGAGAATTTCAATGGCTGCAATTAGTGCAATATGAGCAGATGCGAACAAGTTTGGCAGGCGTCTTTCTTCATGCTCGCAGTAGCTTTGCCTGGTATTTGATGGAACAAAGGCTTCGAGAGGGAGTGTAGAATCCATTGTTTCTGGTACAGCGTAGGTTTATAATGTGGGGAGCAGTGCGTTTCTCTGGCAGAACTTCCTGTGAAATATTTAGTATTTTCATTTGCTGTAGTGAGGGTTGTACATATGGGGCCAGCTCCTTGGCTGTGGTAAATCAGCATAATTTCCGCTGAGATAATAAATGGAGCTAAACCGCCCCACGCCACACGCAGACCCGACAAAAAACCGTTTGGTTTAGAACAGGGGATGAAATCCTTCATAGATTTGTACTTCATGAGTTTCCAACTGAAGTCAACAGGATTGTGCCAGAGGCATCTATCAGCGCAGGGCTTGGCACGGGGCTTGTGCTCGCACAACATACTGTGCCAGGTTAGCGCTGCAGGAAGAGACAGATTGCAAACCACGGGCGAGTCAAAAGGCTGATCACTTCTCAACTGTAAGCTGTTAACAGAGCTGCTTCCCTAATACAAAGTGCCATGAAAACAAACAGATGGGAGGAAAAAGAGCCTTCTACGTTTAATAAAATAGCCATTCCCAGAAGCCATTTTATTATATCTTGCCAGCTCTTTTAGATGAGTTTCTGTTATTTATAGACAAGTGGTTATGAATTTATAAAGGATTAATTAAAGCTTTTTGATTTCTCTTATGTCGCAGAATCAGGTTATTGCTGTTTCTTGTTTCAATAATAATTTGAATTACTATTATTATAAATGATAATTTGGAAGTGGTAACAGAAAATATCAAGCACATTAAAATGAAACCAGTTCGGACTGGGCTTTAATAATTCATATCATAAGCAAATTCTTAAAAATACTGAAATAGAACTGTAATCTATATGGCAAGGACATACAAGTAAGATAGAGGAAACATGACTGAGCTGGCAATAGTTATTTTCCATAAATCACACAATTCCAAAAGAAGTTTTCAGTTGTGAGGTACTGATAATAGCTTTTGTTATTTCTCCTCTCTTTTCAAGCCTTCATTATCCTCTTCTGCCCTCTCTACTTCCTTGTTTTTAAATAGAGTAAGGCTACCTGGCATTTCTGGAAGAAGCCACCCGTCTGCCTTCTCTTCTTTCTTTCCCTTTTCTAGATTTTTCTACTATGCAAAATTTGTGTAAAGTTACTACCACTTGTATTTCATAGAATATTGTAACCTCTTTTTACCAGTTTCTCTGTGGCAACATATTTTTATTGGCTGTTGGATTTTTACTTTTTTTTTTCTTTTTTTTTTTTTTTTTCTGCCAGTTAGGAAAATTCTAAAAAGGAAGGGATCTTTAGAAAACAATGTTTTTAAAAAATGGATCTCCGGTCACTCATACTGTTTTCAGTCAATGAACTTGATTTGGGGACTTATTTCCACTGTGATTAAAAATTATTTCTGACTCTTTTCAGAAAACTCTGCTTTAATGTTTTGTTCTATACCACTTGACAATGCAGCTATTTATTGCACTGTTCCCTTCTCAATTAATTAATCTGGTAACTTGAAATAATTTCCTTCTTGCCTGTCATCAGACTTAAATCAAACCTTGCATTTATTATTCTGTCAGAAAAAAAGTTTGAATGTTTGCTTTTGAAAAAATTGAATAAGAACATTAATGCCTTCAATTAATGAAAAGATGTAATAAAGGAAAATCACCAAAAAGAGTTCTGTAAACTGTGTAACGTACTGATGGGAAACAAGAAAATAGTTAAGAGTTGCCTTTTATGGTAAGATTGAAATAATGGTAATTTAAAAGTGCTAAATCTTAAGATTTCTTACTCAAGAGCATACATTTTCAACATCTAATTTTAATTTAGGGTTATTCTTGCTTAGCCCACCCATTAGTAAGCTCTGACACTGCAGAAAATTTGATGGCATCAAATCTCCAGAACTGGGCATTCCTTCAAAGGGCACAGATGTGCTATGGAAAAAAAAACACCCTAATTTTGCTAGTTGGTTTATTTAGAGAAGCTCATGAAGTATATTTGGTTAAAAGAGAAACTATTAAAACCAGGAAATCCCTAAAGCTTGTTCTTGTCTTCAAACTATCTGTTCCATACACCTTTCAGGAGGTATATCAGAAGTCCAGCTTTGAGGAAGTCATTCACGACACCACCCATCTATGCAACAAGCTGTGCTTTCTGCTCGGCCATGCCACCTTCGTGCAATGGCAGTGCTCCTTTGGCTCCCTGGGAAAGACCAGGGTAAACTGATGGGATTCTGTGTCTGTCATGGTCCAGCTGTACTATCAGAGAAATGGCTCCAAGTCCCAGCACCAGCTCATGCTGCAACCTGAGGGGTAAAAACTCCTTCATGTGCAATGAGACCTGGCCGGCAGCAGACCTGGGGCAGGAGGCCTTTATAGTCACTGAAGCTTCCCAAGATCCTGCTGACCCCATGTAGTGGTGTCCATAGGCTGACACAGTATATTATCACCCCTAAATGATCACCACGATGTTTCTGATTTGTCAGAGCTATTAAGAGATCAAGAATATTTGCTTTAACTTAACCATATGCTAAATACATGTTTCTTATGTTTCAGATGCTGTCTAAAATTCCTAAAAGTTTCAGGCCTTTTTATCTTTGTAGTTGTCTGCTCTGTAAGTATTGAATTAGCTATCCCCCCGTGCCAATTCCTTAGAATTAATTCAAAATGAGGAGTGATATTTGGTCTTAGATAAAAACATGGTGGGGGCAAGATGGCAAAAAGTGAAAATACTATGCAGGGCCTTATGTCTAATCAGATCACTGTTTGGTGTGCTAGCCACGACCCTAGGCAATGTGGTAGCGTAGGCAATAGAGTTTGAGGAGGCAGCTTAAACTAAAATTTGTATGTTCTTAATAGTTGCTTGTTGAATTTAGGATGAGTTTTTAGATAGTGGCTAATACTTGCGGAACGTTCATAGGAAAAATGATGCTGGGGAGGATGCAATCACAGTGCTCCATGGTATGAAAGGCAGAAAGCCACAAGGAGGTAGGCAGCTCCAGCTCCCTAGCAAGGCTGCCGGAGTGCTGCCTTCTGCTATCAAAATCTTCAAAACCAGCAAAATCTTAGACTGCAAGAAACATTTCAAAACTTTGAGAAAGGTTTCAAAAAGGCGAAGTTTATCCTTTTAGCTGCTGCGAGGAATCCTGTTCTTCTGGCCAGTGGGGCTTCTGTATGAGAGACAAAGTAGATGACTTTCCGTATTTCCTCAGATGTGGGTGTTGCTTTCCAGATAGATTCTTAACATTACAGCTTTGTCGTAAAAGATACTCGAATGAAATACATTGAACATGTGACTTTGGCAGTAAGTTTATGGAAGGACTATTAGTCTTCCTTGTTAAGTAGCCGAGGGCTGCTTTTCAGCTTTGTTGGATATGTACTTGAAAATACTGAATGCAATCTTACAATTTAATGTACAGTGTGAAAGAGTCTTATTTAAGTATTGGAGGTAGGCTTAGCAGGTATTTTCCAGTATTTTGTGTTATTAATGAATGTTTGACTTTTATCCTTGCCCTAGGTTTTATTTGGCATTTATCCAGATCAAGGTGTGCCCTGGCAGATGTTGGCTGTGTCACCTCTGGAAAGCTTCTGTATCCTTTTTTTTCATGAAACAAAGAGAAAAGGAAAGGAACTGAAGTTTTATTGATAAACTGGTGAATGGGTGGGTGTTTTCTGTCTTGTACCTTGAGAAGGCTGGGTGTGCTCAGAGCCTGGGCTGCATGTAGACACATCCTTCGATGTCAGTCAAGCTGTGCTCCCCAGGCAAGTCATACTGAATGGCACCTGTCTGTGGCACCTTGTGGTGTCTGTCCTTGTGTCCAGTCTCTGTGTGAAGCCAAAAGTGCAGAACTGAGTTGCAGAGCCAGTGGGATCAAGGTCCAGCAAATAGCTAGGACATGTACCTGGCTGCAGCAACTGCACTCCAGGCCAGTCGCATACTGTCAACTGTAACATATCTGTAGTGTATACTTAGACCGTGATGCTATGTCTCTGCCCCATATAATGGGCAACCACAGGACCAGGCCTAGTCAGCATGGGTTTATGAAAGGCAGGTCCTGCCAGACAATCCAGATCTCCTTCTATGACACGATAGAGCCAATTATTGGATGAAGGAAAGGCTGTAGATATTGTATACCTAGACTTTCAAAAAGCATTCAACACTGTTCCCCATAGAATTCTAATGGAAAAAAATTGGCTGCACATGGCCTGGGCGAGCATACAATCTGCTGTATCAAGCACTGGCTGTCTGGATGGTCCCAAAGAGTGCTGCTCAGTGGAGTTAAATCTAGCTGGCGGCTGATCATAAGTGGTGTTCCCCAGGGCTCAGTGTTGGGACCATTTCTATTGATGATCTTGATAATGACATAGAGTGTATTATCAGTAAATTCTCAGATGACACCAAGTTAAGCAGGAGTGTTGATTCACATGAGGATAGGGAGGCTCTACAGAGAGACTTAGATGGGATCATTGGGCCAACATTAAGCTTCAACAAGGCCAAGTGCCAGGTCTGCACTTGAGCCACAACAACACCATGCATCACTACAGGCTTCGGGAAGTGTGGCTGGAAAGCTGCCTGGCGGAAAAGGACTTGGGTGTTCTAATTGACAAGTGTCTGAATATGAGCTGGCAGCGTGCCCAGGTGACCAGGAAAGCCAATGACATCTTGGCTTGTATTAGAAATGGTGTGACCAGCACCAGTAGGGCGATGATTTGTCCCCTCTACTCAGCACTGGTGAGGCCACACCTCAATTATTGTGTCCAGTTTTGGGCACCTCAATACAAGAGAGATATTAAGGTGCTGGAGCAAATGCAGAGGAGGACAATGAAGCTGGTGAAAGGCCTGGAGAATAAATCGTACGAAGAACGATTGAGGGAGCTGGGGCTGTTTAGTTTGAGGAAGAGGATACTGAAGGGTGATCTCGTCACCCCCTACAATTACTTGAAAAGACATTATAGAGAGGTTGGTGCTGGTCTCTTCCCACAAAAAATTGGTGATAGAACAAGAGGGAATGTATTCAAGCTGTGGCAAGGTAGGTTTAGACTGGACATTATGAAGAAATTGTTTACATAAAGAGTGGTTGGACACTGGAATAGGCTGCCCAGGGAGGTGGTTGAGTCACCATCCTTGGATGAGTTTAAGAGTTATTTAGATGTGGTGTTGGGGGATATGGTGCAGGGAAGAACTTTGTAGAGTAGGGTAGATGGTTGGACTCGATGATCCCAAGGGTCTTTTCCAACCTAGATGATTCTATGAATCTATGAACTCCAACAGCAGGATGACTCATGAATATGTTTCCAGAACAGCCTAGTTCAGCGATATATATGGATTCCTGGGTCTGCAGATATTTTTCGGTGGAGGTGCAGATTCCTTTACAAATTTTCTGTGCAAAATTGCTCAGTAGTGATTTAAGTCCACAAATTGACAAGAAGATTTAGACAGGAAAGATAGAAAGAAGAATGTATAAGAAACATAAATAGAGAAGAAATTGAGAAGATAAAGCAATAGAATAACCCAAAATAAAAACGATTCACTGCAGGTCAATGGAGACCTGAATGTGAAAATTCTTTGAGGGATGAGCATAAAGTTAGTAAAAACACAAAATTTTGCAAATAAATTACTTTTCTTCTTCCCACTGTTTAATTAGTCTGATCTGCAATCATCTCATTCATGTTCATGTTTCAGTAGTGTTAAAAGATGTTTCAGCTATAGATATATTTCACAAGCTCCTGGGAGGTGTCTTGTTTGGAAAAGGTGCAGTAGGACATAATTTTTGAATTGCTGACTTTGTATTATCTGGGCAGTTCCATGACTTTTAGCAGGGAAGAGTCCTTTTTAAATAGATTTGATTATAATGCAATAATTAGTAGGGTAAATGAGGAAGAAAAAATTAGTGATTGAGGGCCATTAAAAGTTGAGATTGCTTTTTGGAAGAAAACAAGGAAGCTTTTAGCAGGACCAGTGGTAATTCAGCTGTAAACTCTCACCAGAATACTGTTGACATCAATATTTTTGTCTTCTTTGAAACTGTTGAAAGTTGCTATATATGAGTGGTGTTGAACAGCACCAGGACTGTCAAAGCCCACTCTGCCAATGGAGAGTGTATTGCCACCCTCCTGCCAAAGCAAGTCTGAGTTCAAAGTTTAATCAACTGTCACAGAATAACTTTAGGATTTGCTCTCTTTTCACAGATCTTGGGTTGGAGCCATAGCTGCCGCATTGTACACATTGGCTCTGTAATGAGTTATTCCTTTTTTTCTTGTTTCAGGGAAGTGCTGGTGAGACTGTAATTTGTGTACAAAAACAGTGTCCTCATATTTTGCATATCACATCAGGATGTTTTAAGCCAAATAGCTGTCAGACAGTCAGAATATAACATTCCCCTTTCTTACTTGACAAACCTGGATCTGAAATTTCTTAGTTTGTGTCATGTGTATTGAAAACTGAATGTTCTGTCCCTGCATTCCTACCTGAGGTCACTGAACCAATGCTTCATTTTCAAGGTGACCTGGTAATTCAAGCAGAAGGGTCAAGGAGAAAGACTGCCTTTCTAAATGAAGTTTGGAAAAAGCCCAAGCAATTCTGAATGTCATCTCACTGTTGCTGCCAGTCTTCACTTGTGCAGAAGTAAGCTCACATGTTTGGCCTCCGCTTTGTTACGTAGTGGAGACAGTATTCACCTTTTTGGCTGGGCTTGGATAATGTTAAGCATTGACACAGCAGTGTTGAAGATGTGATTTATTCTAGCTGACAGACTGCGGTATTCCCAGTGGACATTAGGCACTGCCCTCTGAATGCCTACAAGAATTTCATGGTAGGTTGGCAGGTGTGCTGCTGTATCCCTTGTCACAAAACCCTTAGAGGTTATAACATGAGACTGCTTTGGGTAGAAAATAAGTCTCCTAGCTCATATGATGCCAAATTATGCAAATGAACATTCTTTATCTCTTGTTCATGCCTCAAAAGCTGTTAAGTGTTGAATGGGTACTAACCACTATATATATATTTTTAATTACCTTTTTTTTTTTTTACATTCCTTAAATCCCCTCCTCTCATTTCTATTTATTTTCAGAAATGTCCATGCACATTGATGTGTGTTATGAATGTGTGCTCATGCATATGATGTCTTTGCACACACTAGAAAAATCAAAACAAATTTTGAAATATTTTTAAAAAACAAATCTAGTCATCCCCTTTGGACTTCATATCCTTTGTTATCTTGGTGTCACTTAGATATTTGTGGTTTTTCTGTCATGCCCATTTGAACACAGACTTGTTTAGAGGCAGGAATTTCTGTCTGGCTGCTGGGAGAGACCTACATCTGCTGGTGTGGGGGTGACCTGCTTTTCAGATGACATATATTTAGCACTTTTCCTCTTGCAGTTGTTCCTCTTTGTTTGTGTTTTTGTGCCTTTATCTCTTGCTTGGATTTACTCTAGCTGTTTTTCTTCCCATTGTCTTCTTTTTTTGATTAGCCCACTTGTATCTCCCTTTGTTTTGCCTATCCCCATGGATACAAACCTGGCATATAGCACTGAGGTGTGTTGGCTGCAGTTTCTGTAAACAACATCTTGCCTCCTGTGAATTAGTAGAAGCATTTTGAGTCTGTAAGTTTCTTTTTTTTTTTTTAAATACTGATTTCCATACTGGCACCAGATACAAATTCAGTGGATTTAGTATAGCTTTTCAAAATAGTGGTAATATTGTTCCTTTTTGACAGCATTTGGGATTTATTGGCTTATAAATTTTAACAGTCAGGTCTCTAATACCAGCAAGAAGTAAGCTTGTACCAGTAAGCCTGGCTAGAGGACCCTTTTCTGCAGGAAGCAAGATTCAATATCCCTATTGATGTAAACATGTGAAGCATTTTCAGATCTTTTGCTCAAAGGCTGCATGTCAAGTGGGAAGCATCAATAATGAATATAATGATGTGCCTTTGGAAAGCAGGTTATAAAAACAGAGGAAGAGATATAGAGTTTGAATGAATTTCAGCATCTCTTAGTTTAGTTACATGTATGTGCTGTATTCTAAGACACAAACATTTTTATTTTATGTCATTCAAACCTTCAGGTAACTTCTCTTCATTAACTGGTAGGCCAAAGAGTTAATGAAAAATATTCTTGTTCTTCTCCACAACTTACATAAGTTTTCAAACTTGAAGAGTCTTCTGAAATGCTAAATATACTCTGTGTTTTTACATTTCTAATATTTCTATATTTCTACATTTCTAATAACTTCTGCCCTCATCTAAACAAAATTTTAGATTTTTCTCCAGCAATGGGGAACAGACAGCTGGAACAGAACTGTACACTAACTTTTTGAATTGAACAAGCCTTTATGAAATTAAAAAGTAAAGTGGATTCTTGGATGTTACTAAGGAATTCTGCAAACTGTTCAATACCTTGCTGTCATTTGAAGAATTTTCTGTCTCCCTGGTACAGTGCCTTTTCTTCTTTCACTGTACATCATACAATTATTGCTATTTCTACACTTCTCAACAGCAGAAATATTTTCTTTTTACAAGAAAAGGTAAATCTTCTTCCAGTGCGTTTCTTTGCAATGGGTCTCACACCTACCTTGTTGAACTGTGATTTTCCATCTTTTCTCTGTCCCTAAGAAGAGTTTCAGTACTTCTGCCAGTTCCTGTTATAGGTGAGGGAAAGTTTTAGATCAGACTAGGTGAAGCAATTTCATTTTCAGACTGATTGTCAGAACTTCCTTCTCTCAGACCTGAAATCTGATAATAACTGGGGAGTGAATTGTAAATTCTGAGTCTGGGCAAAGATCTTGCATTTTTATAAATATATTTTAAAGCCTTTCAGTCCTGATCTGATTGTTTGCTTTAAATATTTGCTATGTCCTCAGTATAAATTTTCGAGCAAGGTCTGACATTTTGCAAGGTATATATTTGCACAGCACCCAGTGTGAAGGGTTCTTTACTCACTTGCTCTTTAGATGCAAAACAAAGCTTAATGAAAACACATCATCTCAAGTCATGGCTGAACAAGTCTCTGGTCAGTCCAAACTAGATAAAACCATAGATATCAAACTGAGTAGTCAGTGGCCATTTTCACTGATTTACCTCCCTACTCAATATCTCTGAGAAATTTCATCACATTTGAAATTAAGATCTGAAATTCAGAATGGAGAAGATGTATCTAAATAGCAATAATATGTTGAAGTTTACATCATAGGCTAGCTTCTCATTTCATTTGGATTCAATGGGACTATTTAGAACAATTCCATGTAAGGAAATTGATGGGGAAGCTCTAGACTGAGCAGATATGGGATGGGAAAAAGTGCTGAACTTATTATCAAATTCCTTGCTGAAGTTGGATGAGTTTGAAACATTGGTACAAGTCTGTTAATCACAGAGCAATAAAAGGGCACTAGGAAAACTTGTAATCATGCCATGACCATTAGTGATGCTGAAAATCACCTTTCCCACTACCTTCCACCCTATATATCTATACCTATATCCCTTCCCCGGTATACCAGACGTATATATAGAAAGAAAGACTGTGAGGCAAATATGGTCAGATTTTAGCAGACTTTTCAGCTTCCATGGAAGTCCCAAAAATGCTTTCTTCTCACAGGGAGTGTGAATTAACTTAATGAATGAAACAACCTCTGATTCATTTAGTTCTTTTTCCCTTTGAAATTTTTTTTATATTTTGTTCTTTACTGTCAGACACTGTTCTGTCATTTTTCCTTGCAGAACACATTTAAAAATCATTTATGTTTGTTGATCCTGTTGGAAATGTACTAAGCGTTTTGCCCTGCAGGCAATGTTCAAGCTGCTAAATAAATGGATGAAGACCAGAACCACGTGCAGAGGCAGGCAAAGAAGAAGAATCTCAAGACATCACCGAGAAAATGCTGTAGAAAACAAAGTTGGAGTGCAGAGAGAGAAAGGGTGGATCCAATGTTGACAACAATGAAACCAGATTACTCCAAAAAAACCCATAAATTATGGAGTATTCTTTAGGTGGGGAAACTAATAGGTATAGAAAAGGATGTGGTTCAACATGCTATGTTGTGAAGGAATGATGTAAAATAAGATACAAAGAGGGATAGGACATCAGAAGAGAAAACTGCAAAGAGTGATATAGACATAACCCTAGTTAAAGACATCTAAAAATAGGTACTAAGACCCAGGCAGAATACCTGGTTATAAATCAGGATCAACAGTATACAAGCACCTCAGAAACTTGATGAAAAATAATCAGTAGACATAGTATTCTGAAGGTACATTTTACAGTGGGCAGAGTAAGTGATAGAAGTAGATGTTAAAGCATTAAGTCAACCAGCTGCTTGCAAATATAACAGAGAATCTCTGTCAATCACAGCTTTTCAGCTGGCTCTGTACATACTGAATTAATGTCAGGATAGAAGGTAGAGCGGGGAATTGGTATTTAGAGAGTGATTCATCTCAGCTACACCTGAGTTAGTCATCCTAGGCTCTCTTTATAGATAATAGAGAGAACTGAGTGAGTTCTCTCATCTTTGTGTGGTAGTCTAAAATAAAGCAATGAATTCCACCTTAAAACCATCCTCCTTTCACTGGTTTTAAGGGAGTAACCAACTCAGATGCAGATGTCTGCAGTACAGAAGTATTAACTGTGGTGAGTACCAACTTAAACATTTAGCCACTGCATCCCATTCCACCATGTTGCCTACATAAGCTACAAAAAAGTGAAGTGACATGAAATGACTCTTGTACACCCTTCAATGCCTCCTAGGAGCAACTACTTAGAAAACTGAGATCAGAAAAAACAGCTCTTGGTTTAACTCTGACCAGTGGATCCAGTCTGGTGCCAGATGCAAATACAGACAGCTACTGTGTAACGGTGCACAAAACATACACAAATTCCTTGACAGGATATTTCACAGCAGTAATATAATTTCAAGAATGGAACTACGTAAAAATGAGGCAGCTTAGCTGAAGTGAAATAAAAAATAACAGCTCTGGCTGTAAATCTTGTCAGGGAGACTTTTTGCTTTAAAGGCACACAATGGAGGCCACATTACAAAAAAAAAAAAAGTTCAGAAAAGACAAAAAGTACCAGCATGGTACTTTTTTAAGTTGCAGAATAAAAGGGGATATTAAAAGTAAAAAGATAGTTTTTTCAGAAGTTATTCACATCTGAATGATTAAAATACAGAGGAAATCTAATTCTGGAAATTTAAGGGAAATTGAAAACCAAGATAAGGCAGAACAAAAATATTCTGGAAAGCAGCTTCATAAAAAAAATATTATCATATTTTGATTCATATAAGCATGGCTGAAGATTTCTCCTGGTTTATTTTGATTTCACCTCTCATAAAGGCTGGTCTGCTGCAGTCTAACAATGGAATTATGACAGAGTCTCTAAATATAGTTTGGAGAAAGATAACTCTTATGGGACTTCAGAGCCTCAGTGCAGATCAGTGAATGATGTTCAGTTCCACTTCCAATCAAAGGAGAACCTGTTTTGCTAGGGCTCTTTCTGATGGTTTTATAAATGCACAAAAAGGAATAGAAAAACATCTTAAGTATCCTCATTTTTATAAGAAAAGGAGGAAGGAACCACTCTTCCTGAAAAATCAGGTTTCATTTTTTCCCCCCTTTAATTTTAAGCATCCTTTATAAGAGCTCCTGAATGTGTCATCTAGGTAATTACAGGATTTATTTTAAAAGTATTGCTTAAAAGGAAGCTTCTGTAATTATACGCACCTGAAACTTTTCCAGATATACATTACTGGCTACACTCCTAATAAAAGGCAGACTGTCAAAAGGTGTCCCAAATCACTGGGTTAATGACTTCAGGTCAGCAGGCCTTTTAGAAGGTATAATTACTGTCTCTAGATAAAGGTATAGATATAGTTTCAGTTGAGATTAATATTATGTATTAATTAGGACACAGAAAAATTAATGCTTAAATCACACTTAAAACCTTCAGAACCAGGAGAGAACTGCAGTAATTTGTATTTATAGTTGCTAAGGGTTGTGTGTGTAAACTCTCCTGACTGGAACTGGTCTCCTGTCTTGTTGCAACTGATGTTTTTTTTTTTTTTTCCTCTATCCTTTCCTGTGTGACTCCTTTAAGAAAATAGATGCTTGGGAGGTTTATTCCTAATGAACGGCAAGTGGTATGGGTAGTGATTGCTCTGCTCACCGTGCTAAGCAGGGTGACATTCATATTTGTAATGCGCTGGCTGTTCACCTGCTACTAGATCTGCTACGGTCTTTTTGGGGTTTGTGTGAGAGACATCTTTTTTGTAGATCCAGTTCTCCTGCTGGGAATGTGGGCAGATGCAACAAATCTTTTAAAGACGAAGGACCCCTGCATAATGTCACAAAGCTTTCCCCATTAGACACTGGGTGGCCTTACTGGGGCTCTCTGAGAAGCATGGCACAGCACTGCCTCTAGTTCCTTCTAACTATACTGTTTTTGATTCTCCTGTTAAAAACTTTGAGTTCTGTGGGCAACAAAACATCTTTCTGAGAAAATTATGCTGGTGAGTACATAATTTTGTATAGTTTTTTTTGCAAAAGGCTCACTCTTTGTAGTATACTAATTAAATGTCAAATGTTAAAACCATTAAGATACTCAAGTATGTGACTCTCATATGATTTCAACAGAACATATATGTGTAAAATCAAGTCTTTTCTCTCAGTTGTATTTTTTTCTTTCCTTTTTTGGTGATGCCTTAACTTTTTATGTGATCACAGATAGGAACAAAACATTTACAAGGGTGCTCTACTATAGCAACAAATGGGCTATGAAAGGTTTAAAAGCTCAGGCATTTCCTCTTCCCCAAACCTGCAGGGATGCTTATTTCTCATTCATGCTAGAAGTAGACTATTACAATATTAAGTTCAAATATTCTGACATGTATTGGAACTAATAGAAACAGATTTCCAATGGATTCGTGCATCATAGTTAGCTGATTTCTCAATTATATTAGACTAGGAATGTTGTTTGACCACACCTCATGGTAGATATTCAAGAGAGAAAGAAAGAAAAAGTAGAGGAGAGAACTGGACGAGAAAGAGTCTGTGAGTACTCCAACAAAGAGGAGTTTGAAAGTAGGTTTTTCAAGTGTCTGACCAAAGAGCAAATCCTCTGGCATGAACAGAATGTTGATTCTGATTTAGTTTTTCCCACAGTTGGAACTTCCATAGTGTTTTCTGCAGTACAAATACTGTGACATTTAAATTGCTGATCTAATGTTGCAGCCTTGCATTTTGTACAAGCACTTACAAAGCCTTACTTTTCCGTCTGTCCATCTATTTCCATATTCTATTTTTGAGTGTTGGTACATCTACAGTGTCACCCGAAAGCACCGATGATCTCAAAAGTGACGAGGAAAGGACAGATATGCTTATTTTGAACCTGTAACTCCTGTTTCCTTAGGAAACCTCACCCAAACAGTACTACTTGGTGTGGAAGTAGACATCTGTTTTGTTCTTTTCATAATTTCTTAAAGCATTTTAGCTGAAGAAAGTATTTTTCAATGTAAGTTGACTAGTTCATATTTTTTTCCTGAAATTTTACAGACTATACTTGTTTTTACTGGAAATTTACACCTTAACAACTTGATTAACAGCTATGAATCTGACCGATTTTCGCGATTCTGCTCTGTTGAAGTTAGACATAAGAGGCCCATTTGCAGCAGATGTAGCTGGTCAGCAAACAGAGGAATATATTCTAGTACAAATCAGACAGATTGAAGACACCGGAACAAGGAGACGTCAGCAACAGGTGATGGTCTTCAAATTTTCTTTCACTTTTTCTAAGATGTTTTTTATCACTTATATTTCCATCACTATTGTGTGGATTAAGTTGTTGTGCTTTGGTCTGCTGTGAAGTGTGTCATCATCAGCATTAGAAAACTTATTCTAATAAGAGTAAAGTTACATTTTCTTCTGTTTTTATAAGACTTCCTTTAGCTTCCTATATGAAAATTTTGTAAAACTTATGCACCTTGACTGACAATTAGCATCGAAGTTCTTGCGTTTAAAATTGGCAATGTTTCAAAAGTTGTCTTGGAAGGAAGAAACAAGTGCGAAATGCCTTTTTGCACTCACTGAAATACATTTTCATGTTTTGTTGTGAATTATTTTCTCAAACATGTGTCACATTTATTGGCTTTATTTCTCCTAAGGATTTCTCATTGTTGATGTTTTTTTGTAACATGTTCCTGCTGCACTCTCCCAGAGAACTCAGTGAAGGAGGGTCTTTTACAGCCTGTCATGTGTATCACTGCAAAATGAAAAAAAGCTTCATCATTTAATGAATAACACTGGCATACAAACAACTCCCTCTCATTCTGTATACCCTGTGACAGGGTCATCTGGCCCTACCAGTGACAACACAGCTGAACAATGCCAACAGCATTCCTGCTTACGCCCATTCTCACAGTCTACAGCAAAACATTAGTACCACTACCTCAGCATGGCAAACAACACCATAATGGCAATTACATTCTCTTAAACCCCTCCCCCCTGTGATGATGAGGCTGCTGTGACCTGTACTGCTGGCTGTGATCCCCAAAGAGCCTTCAAGTTGCTCTGGGGTAGCCTATGTCCTGCTGGCGTGCCAGCGGTGATCCTTATGTGACCCAAGGAGTAGGTTGCCAAAAGAAACTTCCCTGCCTGCATGCTCCTCAGGCATTTCTCTTTGTCAGGTGTTCCAAGCTGACTGATTTAACTGGGATTTTTTTGTACTTTGTAAGGTACAGGCTCTGGATTTAGGCTAAAATTAACAAAATGTGATAGTTTTTTAAGTACTTTTTCTTTAAAAAAGAGAAAATATCTGTATCTACAGTTATAGAGTATATTTGGCTAAGCTTGCATAAATATCAGTGGGCAGTAACGGGCAAAGCTTCAGAAAGTTTATTTTCTGAAGATTTTTTGTTTCTTTTTGCTAGAAGATTAGCAAACAGGAATTCTGTTCACTGGAATTCTACCATGTCCTCTTCATAAAGTCTAGGGTTATGATGTTGCTCCTGGGTCTGTCATCATTTGTACCTCATGTATGTTAGTTTTCTTCCCAGGCGTTTTTTTGGGAGTGAGCCATATCATTGTCTCTGAGGCTGGCTGCCCTAGATGTTCCTTAGAGTCAGTGCAGAAAGTGTGATTTGGCATCCCTGCCCTGGAGCACCCCCTGGAGATGTCTTTCACTTCATTGATTAAGTGAGGGGATGAGGATGAGTTTGCTTAATTAAGCAATTTAGGCTGGTAAGTGCTATGTTCTCCCCACAAAAAATTCTCCAAAAGGCACAGGAGATTGAACAAAGAAGCGTAAACTCCCAGATCAGAGACATATCACTTTCACTGACTCTTAGGAATATTGCCAAATGTCACTCTCTTGCAGGTGGTGTACAACTGGTCTCTACCCTTAAGTTCAAGAAGAAATCAGCAAATCATCACGACTAGAACCTTTCAGATACCAAACAGGTTGGCTAAAAGACTGGGAAATATTAGTTTACAAAGACTTGCATACAAAGGAGTAGATAATGATTTAAAAATAATCTATTACTATCTGTTTCAGAGGGGCGGGAAAAGATGGTTACTCATTGTTTTTTAAATGTATTTTACAGGGCTGGTTTATACTTAAGTTACATTACAAACTATACTATTTAGAGAGATAGAGTCAAAATATTTGAAAATTTGCTTGCAGTTATAAAAATATAACACACACATTTAAAGATATTGAATATAAAATGCATATAGTAATGCATAAATAAAACTAATGATATTTCATTCCATAAGTAAGCAAAACTTCTTTCTTTAACCAGAGGTACCGTCTTCATAAATATTCAAGCTTTCCTACAGGAGCCTGGAAGTGTTCCTCTCTCCATGAAGCATCAGTACCTTCATGCAAACATAGAAGCACAAGTAACAATTGCATCCATCATTTTAGTAGGTGTCTACATGCTAATCATATTGGAAGTAAGTCATGTTTTGTATTTTGATTCCCCCCTTCCCCCCTTACTTTTTAAATGGAGCACAAGGAAGGGTTTGATTCTTGGCCTTTAATATACTATTAAAGTGTATATATGAATCCTTGCTGTACCATCAGTGTTACTAATAGCATGAATAAGATTTATGCAAGGAAATTGTTCTGAATTGTAACTGATTTTGGCAAGTAATATAAATGTTACCATAATCTTGTCTATTTTTCTAGTAGGACCTATCAGTGTTTTAATATATTAACAGGACTATAGTTGGCTGTGAGAGTGAAAATAAGTCTGGGCTATAAAAGCTGTGAAAAAATCTTATTTTAAAAACAATTAATTTAGAAACAGGTAAAAGAAAAAAATAACCTTTTGGTTATTCCCTTCTCTAAGACACCTTAAGCTATGAACATAATGTACTCTTAAAAGGTTAAACTGAGCACACTGTTTAAAAAGTGACATTTAGAAATTCTTTTATTGTATCATTTAAAGAGGAAATGGAGTCTGAGTTAACATGAAGAAGTCAAGGGACAGGGAACTTTAAACATATACTGCAACTTCATTCCAAAGCCTTGAGGTATCAAATCTGATAAAAATGCCTTGCATCAGCACTACGGAGAGAAAGCATGTGAGAAGTAGCACAGGGCTCCTATTGACTTCTCTGAACTGAAAACTCTTCCTGTCTGATTATCTTGAAATAAAGAACAGATAAGGGGTGGAGTAACATATATTATTTTTTTAATTAATCTGAACATCCACACTGTCAATTAATTCTCCAAATTAAATCACATCCGATTTATACTAGTACTGAACAGAGAAGCAAATCAAATCAAGTCTACAAGATGCTCTATAGTATCCAGCATGCTTTTTTTTTTTTCCACATTCCTTGCATATTTTAAGCTTTTCATTATGTTACCCATTGAAATGGTAGGACAGTTGAACACCTTCTAAGCAAATATCAGTAAAGGAGGCACACAATATGGCAAATGCTTTAGAAATTTAGATTATGTTGTTCAGCATGGATGATTTATTTATGAAGCTAAAACTGCCTCTATGTACTTTACAAATGAGCCAAGACGTATAATACCAGTTGTGGAGAGGTACTGAACTGGATCTTACTATAAATACGTAGCCTATGCTGTAGGCATACAGCAAGGAACCAAAATAATCTTTTAAATGCATTTTTATTTAAAAAAAACTAAACCCTAACTCTTTAGCAATTGCAAAAGCAACAGATTGTTAACGTATGTAATGGGTGAGGTTTCATGTTTGCATCCTAGAAAGCTACTTTAGAACAATTCACGTGTCAAACGAAAAAAAGGCTTGAAATAGAAAGGCAAGGAATTTTCCTGTTTCTAAGAAAAAGCTTTAGAATAACTTATTACCTTATTGTTTCTGTGAAAAGAACAAGGAACAATTTCTGTTGTTGGCAGAAAAATTATTTCTGCAAATTCAAAGGTAGAAATAGATTGTAAATAGTAGTACTTGTAGAGAGTTGTTTGTTTTTTTTAAATTTTAAAATGTGGAAATTCACCTATTGCATTATGATGTTAGCTTTTTTCTCCATAACATCTCTAGGGATGACAGATACTAAAACCAGAGTAAATTTTAACCTGTGAATATGTAAGCTGGCAATAACTGTCATAGAAACAGAACTCAGCTGTTGTTTGGTTCCCTCATGGTTGTCTTACAAGAGATGGATGTTAATTATGTTAGAATATGTAATAGAGGCTTAACTTATATCCAGTATCTTTAATTTTAGTGCCTGAAGTCCTGCTTTCTCAACACATTGCACTCTCTATTCCATTAGCAGTTATTGCTGTTAGAAAAATCAATTGGTGTTACTGCAGGGAGTGATCTCTCATGGATTTTCATTTTGAGTGTTGCTGTTCCCCTTCTTTTATCAGTCTTTGTTAGAGTTCCCTGTATTTTTTTCATTATCATTGGTAATACAGGCTCAACTTCAGACAGTGTTGAAACCCATATAAGTTTTAGAACTATTTTTTGCATGTTTTCTTATAATAATGAAGAAAGAAGAAGTATTTTATCTTTTTCAACTCACAAGACCAACCTGAATGTATGCATCTTGCTCCTCCTGTGCAACTCTTTTCTCCAAACATGAACTGTACATATTGTATACACAACATCCTCCCCTCCAGTGTCCTCATCTTTTAATCTTTCCCTTGCCTTCTCCACTTGCCCTTTGCTAACTCGGTCACCAGGGAGTGCATAGAAGAACCTACTGCAAGAGCTTCTGCCTCCTGCAGATAGAGATTATAGAAAAAGCTGATGAAGTAAGAAGTTCCAGTTGGAAAATGAAGTGCATATATTGTAAACTGCCATCTTCTCCAAACTTGTACCACTATAAAGACACAGGGTAAATTCTGCTTTGAGGCAAGTGTTTGCCTCTATGTTAGCATCAAATTTTGAGTAGGTCAATGTATGCCAAGAACTAGTCCTTGTCAGTGGAGAAGTCTTACTGTCTCAAGTTCTTCAAAAAAACATGTTAAGCTGTTGATCCTCATTTTTTCAGGCATTTATTTTAAGTGTTGTTTCTTTTGAAACTGATTATGCGTTACATATTCATAGAATACAAATATATTTCTGGTAAAAGAAGATACCTCTTTTTCATCTTTCATTTTTAATGATTTCTTTTTCATGCTTACTACAAATATGGATATTTTCTTGCTTCACAATCCTATTCTGGCCCTTGAAATTTTGTATATTGCTTTTAATCTCTTTAGATGGACGTTTCTTAGTTATATTTTCTGTTTGAAATCTGTGGCTTTTTTTTTTTACCCCATGTAATCACTATTCCTTCAATAACCAGACATTCATTCTCTTGAAATTGATTCTTCTTCAAATATTGATTTCCCCTCTTTGCATTTCAGTCTTCAGTTCCCTCCCCTTCTCCCAGAGGAGAAAGGAGAAAAGTAATCTACTTCTTGTGGTATTTTTGAATTAATCTAATCTGTACTATTTTATAGACTTGTGGAAAACAACAAAGTATTTCATTTTGATCTTGGAAGTCTACACAGCACAGAAAATTAAAACAAGTGTATGTTAAAAAACAACAAAACCTCTCCTGTGCCTGGTTTAACTTTGTTGATCTCAGCTTTGTTGTCTGGCTCTTCAGGATTAACGAGGAACATTATGGGCTATAGGTATGTTTTCATGTTGATCTTTAGGAACGTGTAATGTAAAGTGCTGATGTACAGAATTCTACATTGATGTTGCTGTACTAAATTATTTCACAATTTATTGCAAGATAATTTCTTTCTACTTTTGATCCTCAAAATGTGTAGCCTCTTTCAACTGAGGTCTTGGAAAAAAACCTCAAACAAAGAAGTCTTAGAAAATTTTATTTTTGCACTTTTCTGCTCCAAACATCTTTGTTCTTTCAGATAAGAGTGTGTTTTGTCTTTTGCCTTCCTTGATTTAATTCTTTTTCCATGAAAATCTTTTTCTATGTATATAACTGAAGTAACTGTTTACACCCCATTCACTCAGATTCAATAAAAAGTGGCATATGGTTACTTCTGGTGGTAAAGCATAGTTAAGGAAAAGTAGTGTGAATGAAATCTCATTATTAGCTCTTTGCAATACAGTAAAATAACTGTTTCTTTCCAGGATAACCAGCGTGTTATCCCATTCTCTGTGAACACAGATATGGGCAGAAATCAATCTGCCTAACTGTATCTTAAAATAGCTGTTAATATCATAAAGTTTTACTGGTAGTTATGAAGTTGTTTTATTCTTGAGTTGATAACTCTCATTAATAGTTATTAACCACATATTTGCAGCCATGTTGGAGCTGCATTCATTAGAAATATACAAGGAGGAATGTTAAACATCTATTCTTAAAGGAAAGAGCTCATTAATTTGAATGAATTATTGAGTGCACTTCTCCAATATTTTCCTTTAATAATATATTTGCTTTGTGTTGTGAGTTAAAATGGAGTGCTAGCCATTTATGATACTTAAATGATCCAGCAGTAACAAATATGAAGCTAGTGGCCTTTCAAAGCTGTTTTATAAAAAGTTTCATTTAGTCAGGAGAAAAGGCAGAATAACATTCATTTTATTAAATTAAAAAAAAAGGTAAATACCAGTAGTATGTCAAATGGCAAGAAAAATGATTTCAGAAAGTATCAGAAAAACTGTGAGCGATTCCATAGGGCTTGTTTTATCACAGGAGGTATCATTTAGTTTCATATCCTGTCTTGTAAGTAGCCCTAAGATAAACCTTGTAAGAGTCTTTCAAATGGCATTTTAATGATCTGACACATTGAATAATATTTACATCTTGGTATACCTGCTTAGAACACAAACACTTGAAAGTGCAAGATCTGGCTTTAAAAGCTCTTGCTTATTACTAGCATGAAGCATGGGTTTATAATCACAATTTTTATTAGTTTAATGGAAATGGAGAGTGTCAGTTTCTCTCCATATTACTTTTCTATTATTAAGCAGTTTAAATTATGAATAAACATCCCTTAAGCTTAATTTCTTTAACTCAAAGAAGAGTGATTTTTAATAGCATTTAACTGCCAGAAGTTAGCTGCAGACAGCCAAACTTTTATGTGGTTCAGTCTGACCATATTTCAAACACTGTGGGCTGGTTGCGCATGTGTTTTCTCCTAGGAAGCATTTTTACAAATGAAAGAAGATGTTTGTTATTACTACTGTCTACGCTCACACAGTCCAGTTTTTGCTTATTTCCAGTAATCAAGCTATTTATTTGCACAGGAAAAATTATGCTTCAGAGAGGGAATAGGAAGCGGAAGAAACACTAAGTGATGGCGATAGGTTAATCTTAAGGGAGAATTTTTCTGATGAGGAAAGACACAGAAGCCACATACTCAGCATGGTTTCTCACTTCCCATTCATTCTTGTATTGATCTGTCTTTAAATACAGACAAAGAATGTGGATTAGAGTGTTCCCACCTTCACATATATCCTACAAAAAGATTGGTAGCAAAGGGACAGAAAAAAAATCTACAGCCTTTATTAGAAATGGTGGTATAAGAAAAGAAAATGTTCTACCTGGCCTTTGTGGGGAAAAAATATTCATGTTCATATTATTTCTAGCCCTACAAGAATGGAAAAATTGTAAAGAGGAATTAAAACATTGCTGTAGGAGTTGGTGGAAAACAAAGGGCAGATTTTCAGAACAAACCGTCTATCCTCTATGAAGAAGAGTCTGAGCTATACCTCATTGTGCAAGAACAAAAGTTTGCCCTCATCTACCGTCCTGTCTGGGCGTGAGAGGGAGAAAAAGAGTCCAAGATCAGGACAGAGCAGGAAAAGTCAGTACCCCTGGGTGTGTTGGCCAGCTTCCAGTAGGGCAAGGATGCTCTCCTGAAGACTTTTATTTCATAGAATCAAAGAATTGTCCAGGTTGGTTGGGATCTTTCAGATCGTCTAGTCCAACCATCAATATAACATGGACAAAACCCACTACTAAATCATGTCTCTCAGCACCTGTCTTTTAAATAACTCCAGGGGTGACGATTCCATCACTTCCTGGGGAGCCTGTTCCAATACTTGATAGTCCCTTTTAGTGCATAATTTTTTCCTAATATCTGATCTAAATTGCCCTTGGTGGAACTTGAGGCCATTTCCTCTTGTCCTATCCCTTGTTACTTGGGAGAATAGACCAACCCCCACCTCTCTGGTCTTGACGTGGGGAGAGAAAGAAAGCTACCTTGATATTTATTGCCCTAATTCTCTGCAGTGTTTTACAGTGAGGTAGAAATGGAGACAAGATGTAGGGCCTGGAGAGCAAACCCAGATAGAAATCATAAATGTTGTGACTCTGGTGGTTGCACGGAACCTGAATGCAGTGTAGTGAAACCTAAACGAAAAAATATAGTAGAAAATCAGCTTGAAAAAAAATCCAGCTCCCTCTGGAGCCTTCTAGCTGCACCCTTTCTTGGCAACATGTGGTTGTGGGTCTGGTTTGGAGTCCCCATAACCCTAAAGCACCATTACCATTCAAAAGTCTGCTCTTTATGTTGTCTTTTTTTCATTTTTTTCCTTCCTTTTTTTTTCTTTTTCTTTTTTTTTTTTTTTTTTTTTTTAACACCCTGCCTGAAAACATGCAATATAATGAGGGCAGTCTTGCAGTCCCCACAAATAATGCTTTTAGGACATAAATTGAGGGTGTATAGTGGGAATGGTATCAAGGTATGTGAAGCAGATGAAGGCATCAAAGCCTGCTGAAATAAGTGCTTGAGGACTGGATTGAACAAGGGGATCCAGACATGGGGTGGATCCATCTGTCCTGTCACTCAAAGTGAAATATTCACCAAATGGTACCCTAATTGATATCCCAGAGAGAACAGCCTGTGACTGAGATAAAAATTAAGCGGTATGGACTATGAAGGCTTATGGGCATTCCCTGCATTTCTCTGATGTAGGAGGAGGCTGTGACCTCTCTGTATTTTGATCTCTATCTGTTTTGAGAGGCTCAAAATGAATGTAAAGCTGCTGTGCAGGAGCATTACAAGTTGGTCCTTAGGAGGAGCATTGGATCAGTACCTCTGAGGTGCCAGGATTTCTACTGCTTGGGAAGAGCAGAGCCACTGCCATCGATGAGGGTGCCCCAACAGGACAGAGCCAGCACCAGTCAGATAAACTACAGTCATTTTTACCTGCTGTAACTGCAACAAAGGAAGTGTAAAGGAAGCAAAGTGCTGTAAGACAAGGACAGGTTAAGTTTAAATTCAAACAAAAATACAATATAATAGTAAGCAAAACCCTCAGCTGGATTACAGCTTGATATAACAACACTTTTGTATTATTAATCCAATATGAATATTGATTTTACACTGACTATTGCCTGTCTAATTGTTAGATCTATCTTGGTAGAAGTCTGGCTCTGCTTTGAATATGTGTGCTTTGAGGAAAAATATGTTCTTTTGGGTGCTATGGTACTTCTGTAATATGTAAATTTGCCTTAATTAAGAACTTAGTAGGAAAAAAATCACCACTGGATGGTGCTGCTTGCTATTCTAAGGACTTGATAGCATTGTTTGCTTTAAAAGATGCTCTCATCCAGGCTCCACTTTTTGCCAAATGCTATTTTTTGAAATAATAGGAGTCATATTTTCAACACTAAGTGTAAAAACTAATTTCCAAATGTCCATTTTCTATTGCCTTTTAAAACTAATTTTGAATTGTGTGTTGTTCAATTTCTGAAATACTGTCGAGCATAAGTGTGTTGTTCTGCCTTGCATACTGTGTATGTTGTGGGTTGTTTTTTCTCCTTTCTGTTTGAGACAGGCAGTAGAACATTAACTTAATTGAATGCATCTGTTTGGTTTTAACCCTGCCTACGGCAGCCAGAGGGGTAGAGAGCCATGAAGTCTTAAAAATATAACAAGATAGAACACACATACACTTCTAATGCACACAAGCAGGGATGACAATCACTCGGCTTCTTTTGAGGTCTCAAATGATGTCTTCATTCAGCAAGAGCAGGGGCAAAAGTGAATAAAAAAACATGATAGGGTGTACAGGACAGGCTTGGAGGGAGATGCGATGGCATGATCTAAAGAGGAAAAAAATACAGAGAAGAAAACTGGATCAAGAAAGAGAGATGTCAGGGATGAAAGAGTCTCCAGAGGAAGTGCTGGCTAGAACAGAAAGCTCTATGTAAAAGTGATGCAAGTGCTGCAGTTTGTTGTACTGTTTTTCATAGTGCATGGCTGTAATTCTGCATGGTCATATTATCCTAATATTAAAATTAAGTTGACAAAGATTCACATAGAGAAACTAAAATAGAATTGCTGTTCACATTTGTAATTTGTGCCATGTACTTTCTTTATCAGAAATTCACAGTTTCATTAGTCTTGAGGATTCTGAGCTAGCTGGTGGCATTTTCTTCAGTTTCAGAATTTGTTCAAAACTCCAGTTATAATAAGTGTCTTGCAGTCCCCATGAATAATGCTTTTAGGACACAAAAACAAGGGTGTTCATCAGAATCATGGAATCATCTAGGTTGGAAAAGACCCTTGGG
>BJBW01000357.1:196989-218569 GCA_004320125.1 Scolopax mira | reverse complement strand
AACTTTAATTCCTGCTAATACAAGAAGAGTACCTTAAATTATTTTACTTTATTTTGCTTAACAGATTCCATCTTGGAAATGTCTCTTGTAAAAACGATGTTTTGGAATGTTTCTTTTCTGAATCCATGTGATAAAAGATCCTAATTAATTTTGTAACTTCCATCTTTTTCCTTCGTAATGGAAACCAAGAACAAAAATATGTTGGTCAGTGTTGCCAGATATTGCAGTACAAAGATTAAGACACCTTGTAGCCTGCAGTGGACTAAGTCATATTCCTTCCGTCAGTGTCAGAATAAGTGTTTCTCTGGAGCAAATGGCCTTCTAGAGCCTGGAGTGTGTATTATATTTAATTTGCAACACTGGGTGGGATGCAATCGTTTGTATAATACTCCATTGGAGTGTGAGCAGTTTCAGCACCTCTTGCTATTTCAGTTTTTTGTTAATAGGAGGTATACGTTGAGTTCCTGGCAAATGACTGATATTACTTACACTGCGGAAATGAGGGAATGCAGATTTGTCACCTTGGTTGTGAACAGCTCTGCCTTGAGACTGTCAGGAGATTGCAAAGCATAGATCAACTGTAGATCCTTTTAACCTATAATACGCAGTTAAACTCTTCCCCCTCACCCCCTTTCCCCTTTTTTCTATTTTTCTCCTCCCCCCTTCACGTTCCCCTTGTGAATGTAGGATTTTAAGTGGCAAAGGTTGTGGCCTACATAATGTTCTCAAAGTGTCTATAAGAAGAGTTTGTAAACTGATTATGAAAGAAAGAAAAAAGCTAATCTTGCATAGTAAGAATTATGGCTGATGGAAGAGTTCATGCTGTTAGAGCTTTTGAACATAAAATTGGATGTATTGAATCTTTAACGTTAGACTGACTTGTAAACAGTGGTATTATATGTGGCACATCTGTAAGGCTTAAGCTTTTTAGAAATATATAGAGCAAACATGAAAGAGATCCAACGTTTGGCACTGTTCTCTTGTAGCTAAGAGAGACATGGTCAACTGGTCAAGTTAAAAAAAGATGCAGTTAGCAATCATTCTTTTCTGAATTGTGAAGAAAAGCACTGCTAAGGAACACGGTACGGGGCAAGTCTAGTCTCCTTTTGTAGTCCTGAAAAAGGACGGATTCCTGGTAAGCAGGTTTTGGTAACTCAGCGTGCAGGAGAGGGTTGTGTATGTGTACTTGTCACTGGTGAATGCCAGAAAAATTTTGATAAGGGCGCGCTGTTCTTGCACTTCTGTGTTTTTGTTGTTCTGCAAGGTTCTTAACCATACCACATTGAAAGAATTGGTGAATTGCCTTTCTAGATATGGTATTGCTACTTCA
Organism: Scolopax mira; assembly: GCA_004320125.1. NCBI lineage: Eukaryota > Metazoa > Chordata > Aves > Charadriiformes > Scolopacidae > Scolopax > Scolopax mira. The sequence continues at coordinate 217,239 of BJBW01000357.1, read as the reverse complement.
AGTTTGCTCGGATGCTCTGCGTATTGGCAAGCCTTCATCAGAGATGTCATTTGACACTGCCTTCAATAGGTCCTTTGGCCACTGTTCCCAGACACCCTGTGGGTTTTTGGTGGTGCTGAGGTTTTGCTCATCTCTTTATTGGTTGTATCTACTAATTTTTCTAAACATGTAGGGCATGTACTCAATTGAAAATCCTTTGAGCTTTTCTCCATAGACGTGGTTATACTGCTTTGCAGCAAAATATGTAGTTGTTCAAAGACTGTCAGAGACTAATATCTGACCTTTGTACCTAATCTAGATGCTGTCCATACCGAAACAAATGCTGTGGTATAGACTTAATACCCACTAGCCTTTTGAGAGCAGAAGTGTCTGTATATAGTGGTGTCCCACAGTAGAACAGTATCTTTTATTTCCCTAACGAAAGATTAGGCAGACCTTGTATTATCACTTAAACATCCCATTTTGTCTTTTTGGATTCTCTTGAGCATTTTCTTCTCTGCACTGGAGTTAACTGTTGTGTTTTTGGCAACTCATGCTTAGGAGGATATACCCCTGTGGGACTGTCTGCAGGCAGGCGTGCCTGGCTTCTTTGCTTTCAATGTGAATATTTGTTTGCTTCCCTTCTTGTTAGTGAAAAGCACGGTGGTGTGTAGTTAGAAGTCTTGTTAAGCCATGTTGGCATGGCCATTAATCTGAGAATTTCACTGTGGTTTGAATTGATGAAGGGCTGTCACCTTTCTGGCAAGGCACAAGCATGAGGTGTTGGTATCAGTAGAAGTGTTGCTGAGTTCCCAAACTGTAAAAAATGAGTATACTGTGCTGTGGGTTACTTCAGTTTTTCCCACTATGTGCTTTTCGCACCCTATTTGTTTTCTTGCATGTATGTGAGGCTGTTGAGAGATTTGGTGAGCAGCAGAGCTCTCGGTAAGAGGAAACTGCTTTGATTTTTGTTTCCTAATGATGTGTAAGGCAATTTGCTGAGTGCACTCGTTCCTTGCGAGTTATGAAGAGAGGGGAAGATCGCACATGACTGGAAAACGGAGAGGCTTTGTCATGTCACTGTTTGCTGGCTCTTACTAATGTGCAGGCTTTAATTTTTAGTGAAGGCAGTTGAAGTGGAGTGAGGATTTGAATGCTGACATGCGAGTGCATCTAGTCAGGGGTTGAAGGTACAGAGGTAAATACAGTTGTAGCTTGCTTGCAAGTGTCACGAGTTTCCCAGTGAATGAAGAACAAAGGTAAAAAAAACCAAAAAACAACCAAAGCCCTGAGGTGTTAAAGAAGCATGGCTTATCTGCAGACTAGCTGGCGAATATCTTGCCTGCAGGTAGAGCAGTGCTCTATCCCCACATCCAGCTCTGCGGGCGCTGGCAGAAGCATGGCGGTGACATCACCCCGAGGAGAAGGAGAAGGTTCGTCAGTCTCTGGGGCTGCTTGTTCTGCACAGGCACTCGGGAAAGGGTTTCTTTCGTGTGCTGTCTAATAGATTCAGCCTTTTATTTTATAATATAATTAAATAACCAAGCCTTTGTGAAGCTCCTGAATTCCTTTAATTTAGCGGCGGCACAGAAGCTGAATTCAGAGCATTCATGGGCCTGTACTATCTCCCTGACTACTTGCCAGGTCTATTCATGCTGTTCTGAGTGCAGGAAGTTCTCACATTCATTCAGGGTTTGGGGGGGGAAGGGGGGGTTGGGGTAGAAGGCGTTGTGTGGTTGGCTTTTTTTTTTTTTAAGCAAGGGAAATGGTTATAAGGAAAATTCTTCAGCAATTCCCTGGGACCAATTTACCAACTGTTAATCTGTGAGTAAATAATGGGAACAGTTTATACACTTGGCAGCTCTTGAGAAAGAGCAAAGAATCATGAGAAGTTCACAGTCCACAGCCCCAAGATAGCTGAATACTTTGGTATGTTAGGATTTGTCTGAACAGGGATAGACCAGTACTTTTTTGTTAGCACATGTAATCTCATACATTCTGAAGTACTGAGTTTGATGAGGAAAACTTTAGTCTGGCATGTGGTAGCTGGCTGCTTATGCTTAACTTGCTCAAGTTAAATAATTCTTTCTCTACTCGAGTTTTAACACTCTAGCCAATACAGTCTTTTACAGACTGTTACTAATGCTTTTTCAAGGAGGGGATGAAGAAGTGTGTTTGCCTGTTGAGGGGGAAGCCTGTAACAGTGGCTTTCCTGTGGTTCGAGGGAAGCATAGAGATAGAGAGGATGAGAAGGTGAAACAAAACTGAGAAAGCAATGACTAAATCAAAGCGAGTAGACAGGAAGTACAAAATGCTTTGCAAACTTTAAATATTCATTTCACTTCCCAGGAACTGTCCCACATCTCTAATCTGTGGTATCTAATCTTTATAACTAGATACCACAGTGATAGATGTATCTGACATGTGTAAAGTGCCCAGGAGAAAGGGAAAGTGACTTCTCAGTGTGGGTTTTCTGCTGCTATCACTGACAACTTGTGGGAAGTACGCAGTTAGCTTGGATAGACAACATTTGATAACTGTGAATGAGAAGGAAGGTCCATAGCTAAAAGTGCTTTTGGGGGTTTTTTCTTTTTTTTTTTTTTTTTTTTTTTTAATGTAGACAGGGTGAGCTGTATCTATCATGTTCCATCCGGAAGCTGAAGTGAGGAATCCAGAGTTTTCTCTGCCTCACAGGATGCACTGAAGAACGTGTTCTTATACTGGGTATAAAACTTGTGAGCTGATGTAACCTTATAAATAATGTGTTAAACGTAGATTTCTTTAAGGCTAAGTAATTACTTTTATAAGATTCCACTTTTTACTGGGATCTTGGTGTGCGCAGGACTTAATGATTCCCCTGCCATGAGACTTAATTTGCTATTGCGATGTTGTCCTACAACTTCCTGTTCTTCTGAAAACTGAAATGTGTTTTTGAGTTGTATTCCTTCCCTTTGTAATTTCTGTCAGGAGCAGCATTACTCTTATTCTCTGACAGGGAGCATTTGGGCTCTTTTTGCCCTTTTTCCTAACCCTCCTCTAGTTTGCAAGTTTTAGAGGTCAGTCTGAATTCCTCTCATGAGATAAAAAGTGTTGTGAATCAAACAGTTTTCTGAAGGTGCCGTAGTTTCTGGAATCGCAGTCTGTTAAGAACATTTACATATGGATTATGGCACATGTTACCACACGTGCAACTGTGTGCAAGTAAAGCCAATTTTCTGGATTGTTCTAGCAAAAGTAAGGAGTGTAAAATTACTGTCATTGGATAGCCCCTTCATATTGCTCTTTTTTTTCTTTACTTTAGAAATATGAGTTTTGATTTCTGTTTTGTATTACAAATAATGGTGCTGAATGTCTATGGCAGCTTTTTCCTTTTAAAACAGCTTACCGTTTTAAGCTATAAAAGTACTGTGACAGCTTTGATTTTTTTTTTTATGGGTTTATATTAAAAAAATCTTCCGCTTGCCTATATGTATAAAATTATATATTTGATTGAAAATTTTAATCTCTTCAGAGTTTAGAAGGTCACTACATAAGAATTATTTTGTGAACCCAATTTCATAACAAGACTAAAAAGTGTATGGAAGCGCACATTTTTCTTCCAGGTAGGTTTTCTGGTGTATTTTTGACACCTTATGAAAGTCTTTAGCAAACCCACAGATAAATAGCATCAACTATTCCACACATTCTCGAGTAGTGGAGGAGCAGAGTGTGTCAGTTGAGGGAAGGTTTGTAAGTTAAAACTCCCGTTGCCAGGCAGCCCAAGAAGTGAGTTGACATCAGTTGGAAATGAGAGCACATTGTGGGTTGATGTTGGAGTAAAGTGGACAATGGAGAAAAAGAGAAAATGAAGGAGAAACTGGTCTGTTTTTATTAAATTGTTTCTGCTTCCCGAATGCAAAATATTAAAGAGAAGGTAACTTTTTTAAAAAGTCTTAACTGTATTGTGAGTAAGAAGAGAGCTGGGCTACATGGGAAGTCTAATTCCCTTCCCGTTTGTATTGCTGTAGAATGTTCTGCTGAGTTAATGGCTGCTGTTAGGAAGAAATTCTTTACAGGGAGGGTGGTGAGGCACTGGAACAGTGGATGCCCCATCCCTGGAGGTGCCCCATCCCACCCAGCCCCAGGCTGGATGGGGCTTTGAGCAACCTGCTCTAGTGGGAGGTGTCCCTGCCCAGGGCAGGAGGGGGAATCTTTTAAAGTCCTTTCCAACTCTAAACCATTGTATGGTTCTGTGGTTACAAAATGGGTCTTAGAACACTTGTCATGATACTGTTGCTCCTCCTAGCTGTAAGAGCTGTGAATACATGAATGCTCAAGACTCACCCTTTTTCCTGTAACTCTAAGTCTTTTTTTTTAGCTTCTGGCTTATATAAGTGAGTTGAGCATTTGCCACAAGATGCTTCATGCAAGATGCTACCACCTGTAAGTACCAGTCTCCATAGGATTGTGGTGTTCCCTCTGCTTTTCCAATCTGGTATTAGGGACCCATCACATGGGTAAACTAGCAGTGAAAGACTTCATGGTGTGGATGAGCTTAACACATAAAAATGTCTTGGTTTTTCTGCCGTCAGTGGGGTAGGAATCGCTCTGTTGAAACATATGCCTTTGTAAGATTAAACTTGTCAGTGTGCGTTTGTTTAGCAGAATGTTGTAAGATAGTAATTAATGCTGTAGCCATCATGTGAGTGGAAAATATTTCTGCAAACATGTCTATATATCTAGATACTTAAGAGGATAAAATTAGGCTTTGGAATTTCCCTCTGGTCCTGTTTAACTTAGTCAACTCTTAAACACACTTTTATTAGTATGATAATAGTTATCTGCCTTTGTTGTACTTTTAATGTCAGCGTTGCACTGTCCTTTGCAAGAGCATAATGTGCAAGGCAGATGGAGGTGGTGTTACCTTCTGTGGTCTGGCGAGTTTCTGTCATTTCTTCAGTTTCCTTGCAAGTTGTGGTAGTTGTGTAGCACCTTTCTTGAAAATGTTTTAATATTTCTACTTCAGACCTTCAGAGTTGGAAAGTACTGTATCGTGGGCATATATTAGGGACTGATTTACTTTTAGTATTCTTGTGTCATCTTATTGATACAACAGTGCTGTTTTCTTTTGCTCTATGTATTTTTGTGGGGAAAAAAACTTTTAAGTGTCTTGAGAAATTATTTAGGAAAGCTTCGGGCTAGATGGTAAAATTTATGGCATCTGGTCTTTTCCCCTCCATATTACTGAAAATTATGAGCAACATTGTTTTACCATGTGCATTTCTTCTGTAGCTCTGATCTGAAAACTAGGAAGGAAAAATGGTGAATTGCTTTTTCTCTCTTCCCTTTTTGTTTTGTTATTTCATCTCTAGCAGTAAGCATTCCTCAAAATAAGAAAAAGGTAATGCTATCTTCTTTAGCACTTGAAACGTAGAAAAAAAATGAGGTGACAAGGTAGTGTATTTCGATGGCTGCCTGTGAAAGAGGAAACACAGTTTGACAGAGTAGTGGCAGCCACAAGCAAGGTAGATTCCAGATGGTATTGGTAAAGCATGAGTGTGATGAGAGAATAGTCTCTCTAGGCTATACACGCTGTTCATCTCTGCTGCAAATATAAGCACTGGAATCCTTTGTCCCAAGAGGGCTGGAGTGCAAAGTTCATTCTGTTCTGAAGCTTTTCACCCAATGTGTCTATGATGCCTCTTTCTGCATCTAGTACAAGGATTCCTGCGAGTCACAGGAATACTAACAGAAAGCCGACTTCCTCTCTGTACATACTAAGTAGAAAAACATGTAGTAGAACTTTGTTAGTCCTCAGCTGACTTACTCTTTGCAAGCAGTATTTGCATGGCGGGGTCATTGTGTCATGTTTGGTGCAGCTGCCTGTTGCATCACTGCTCCTGAGCTCTCCCCAGGTTCCTCCTGGCTGGGGTTTACTGTCCTGCATGCCAATACCTCTGGGCTCCTGTCCTGCTACTGCATTCGGGTTGTGAGATGTTTGTGGCCCTGATGTGATTTGGAACTTAAAATGGTTTGCATTAGCAAGTTACTAGGCTAAATCATCTAAAACTTCAGTGGCTACAAACCTCTCGTTTTTAAGAAAACCTCTGGTTAGCTTCTGGTCCAGTGTGTGATTACTTGCAAGAAATCATTGGAGTGTTGTTCCAGAATTTTATTTTGCTGAGACATCAAGTTGTTGCTTGAAGGACTCGTCTCTTCCTTTTACTTCACTTCTGCCTGAAAAAAAAAAATAATATTTGAAACATAAAGATTCTAAATGTAAAATTCAGAAGAAAAAATGGAGGACACAGGAGGAGGTTAAAAGGCAGGAATTTTTTCAGGTCCCCAATAGAATGGAAAGAAAATAAGGTTTGGTTTTTTTTAACATCTTAAAGCTTAATTTTTGCCTGGTTTTATAACAAGCTAGATTACTGATCAAGTATGTTATTCTAATTTTTGTACGCTTTAAACCTTAATCAGACTTCAGAGCGTTGCTTTCAAGCTCAGAGGCAATTATCTAGATTACTGAGATTAAATATTTGTGATTGTTGGAGTTTTACCACAGCTTTTTTTGGCCGCGTGTACTTTCTACTGCAGAAGAAAAAACCCTGCAGTTGTAGGCAGGGGCATTGCCATTGTGGTGGTTTTAGGGGCAGATGAAGGGGGGTGCAGAGAGCAAGCACAGAGCTTCTTGGGGGGGATGTGTGTGTGTGTGTGCAGGCTGCTCTGCCATCTCACTTGCCCTATCACCTGTGGAAAATTAATCATTTTTAATTAAAAGCAGAACAGATCATCCTTTTTTTTTTTAATAACGCAGCGTGGTTTATGGCAAGGGAAAAGTTCTTGATTGTTTTGGTTTTAAATTGTTTGTGAGAAGATTTTGTGATCTGTTCTGAGCCGTGGCTCTTGCAGGCTCTGAGGAGCCCCTGGCTCCAGCTTTGGGGAAATCTGACCCTGCTGTGCCAACGGGCTGGGCTGAATGAGAATGAAATCTGTTTCCTTTCAAGCGATTTCTGTACCGAAGACAGTGTTCTGTTAGGAAAGCGGCTGCTTCAAGAGGAAATCTAATGCCTGGGTTTAGGTGGAGGTTTTTGCTCAGCTCTTCTGGCTATCTGTTAAAAGGAGAATGCATTATCTTGTGCTTGCGAGGCTGCTTGGGCATGGTGAAGTAAAATGGGTGTGATCTGTGACTTGAATCTTGTTACTCTTTTCTGTCAGTAGAAATGCACAGTAGTGTGATAAACTTTCTGAAAGGGGGGAGTCTTCCTTTGTCTGAGGGGCTGTACGTGGCAATGCTGCCTGGGTTTTTACTATGTTGGTGTATACAACAATGCTGTGCTCTGTTAGCATAGTCTTTTTCCTTTTTTCCTCCCTGCTTTGGACTAATAAGCAGTTGTTTGGTTTTTTTTTTCAGGATTGACCAGTTTATATAAGGGATAATACCAGAATTTTGTATCAACGAATATTACTTATTTGTTTTCCTGTTCTTTATTCCCTATCATCAATTGCAGTAAGAAGACTTTGTTTCAGAGTCACCTAGAAGCGTGCACTTGATGCAGTTGATCTTAGGTGTTTGCGTGGGCCTGATGATGCTCACCAGGGCATGCCACTTGTAGGGTTGCTTTCCACAGGCAAGTTCTCCTGTCCTAATGTCTGTAAGATACTGAGTCTGAAAAGCATGCTTTGTGGGGTCAGAGGTGTAGTTAGTGTTCAGCAGACAGTGCTTTCCATAGTCTCCTTTTTGCAGGTATTTGGTGGCTACAGAGAAGTTTTTTAAAAAAACAGAAATGAGTGTCAGTAGCATTACCTGCACCTGTGGACATCATTTGCATAGGTGAACCAAGAGTAGTGGTGTCTAACTGTGACCTCTTGTGCATGTGCATTTTGTTATTAAAAAGGTTCTGTATAATGGGGACTGCAAAATCAGATGGTAATGCTGTGACATAGGTTTAAAAACATTTAAAAAATCTTGGTTTTGAAGTATCTTAAGTGAGGAGTTGCCCTGTATCTCTAGCAGTTGGAATTCTTACAGGCTTCTAACTTAAGCCTTCTTAAAAAGAAATGTGTAAATATTTACATGATACCTTCTTTCACTGAGTGTCCTCCCATGTCTCCAGCTGCATACCATTCAATCCAGCATATTACATCTATAGTTAGTAATATATTGAACCCGTGCAGTTATTCTGTATTAAGTATGATAATGTGATTATAGCACTAGTAAATCAAAAACCTTAAACTCCAGGTTCCTTCACCTTTGGATGCTGAAAAAAGATAAGTTGCATGTGGTTCAGTGACAAGTTCTTGTAGGGATACAAAGAGACTAAGCTAGAACACAAAATTCATAGTGTCTTTGCTGTTTGAAGTTTGAGACCTTTCTGTTAGCTAGGCTTCTTTTTATAGGGATCATAAAATGGATATAAAGCCTGAACATACATAACTCCCTTTTAGAACAAAGGGAACTGCATCAGTATGATAGGTAAAATGAACTTGATCTTTGCTTTACTCCTTCAAGGTGTTGGGTTGTCATCTTGTACAGAAGGTTTGCTAGTTGTGTAATTAGTGTCTTGTAATATGTTTAACTGTGCAGACTAAGAAGAACATTTTCAGAATTCTTAAAAGACGATTAAAAATGAACTAGTGGCGTGGCAGAATCTGAACTAAAGACTTCTAAACACAAAAATTGAAGGTTAAGCCTAGATGCCCTAACTTGCATAACTTTTAAAGACTTAAGCTCTGGGCATAAACAAAACAATCCATCCTGCTCTTCCCCAAACTTGGTGCAGTTTAGAGAATTCCTTTAGGGTAACTTGCACAGTAGTGGTAGTATCATGTTGACATATCTACTGGTGTCCTCTGGACCCAGAGGTCAGTAGAAAAGACTCAAAGATAGGGAGCAATTGGTATGATATTAGGAGGTTGATTAAAACAAAGCATTTTGTGTTGCTACTTGTTTTTTTCACTGAGATCCTCCACTGTGCGGATGGACAGAATATTTGAGGAAGTCTGTTTGCTTTGTGGTATGTTTCTTTTTCTTGGGAGACCCTTTGAGAAGAAAGTTCTTCTGGCTTGCCTTGCTGAAAAAGAAGGTGGAGCACCAGGTAGAAAATTGTTATGCAGGAAGAGAAGTCATCTCTGTTAGATCTTTTGGAGTTCCATATTTCAGCTACATGTCTGGGTGGTATTTGTGGCACAGGGATTTTTTGGGAACAGATTAAAAGGTCCTTATTTTGGTCAATGTTACCTTGTTGAGGTTTATCTGAAATCCATCAGCTTGAGTAAGTTCACTGGTTACTAAGTGGTGTTGCTGTACAAAACAATGAAGAATTTCCTTTTGCAGCAGCTTTGTTGATGTGCAGGTGAGATGCTCACACGGAGAGAGCTGACTTCCAGAGCAGAAAGTGGCTGCCAAATGCACATTTTAAAACACAAATGTGAAATTAGTTGCTGGTACACTGATCAGATGTACTTGCTCAAATTTAATGCAGATGTATCCTCAGATATTGAAGAAGGTTTTCTTCTTTCTCTGTCTTCATTGTAGCAGGAAATATGTTGGGGTACTTACTGTTGCATGTATTCTGTGCTGTGTGTTCTCCCAGAAGCATGGTTTGATAGAGAAGAGCCTGCATGGTTAACAGGGCAATAGAGTAGCTTGGGCAGCTGTTTTAATAGGAGGATTGTAGGTATTCAGACACCCTTTTGAAAGAAGCAGGGGTGGTTTGTTTAAAGCATTGCTTTAGAACTTCATTGCCCTCCCTGAAACTCACCTTTAGACTGCAGCCAAAATGGATTGATGGCTGTTACCTGTTTGTTCTTATGCTAAGACTCTAATGCAATAAAGGAGAAACACTTAAGCATAAAGACTTCTGTGAAAAAAAAAAAGATGGGGAGGGGTCAGGAGAAAATTAAAAAGGGATATGTATGTGTTACATTGTCCCTGTATCCTCACTCATCTGCCTGATGAACTCTGTTGCAAAGACTAGAAGGAAATGCTCTGAAGACAGTCTTGGTTGAGGTGTTTATGTGTAATAGGGAGAAAGAAACGTGTTCTGCTGATCTCAAAAGTACTGCAGATTGTGCTGGCTTTGGATCCTTCTCCTTGAATACGGGTGACTATTGTATAAACGGAATGCTTCAGGTAATTAAAAAAAGCGTTTACAAAGTTGACTGGGGATTGCTTTAGATACTAGCAAAATGGAGGGTGAGGAGGATGTGATATAAACCTAAATGCTTGGGGTTGAACACAATCCAAAACTCAAAGCGCTTTCATACCATTTAACACAATGTTGTTTCAACCCTCTCTGAACTGTGAGCTGAACTGAAACGTAAGCGAAATAAATATGATTGATGCTGCTGTAAGTGAACATTTGTTGAGTGTGTCTGTCTCAAAGTTTCTCACCTAGTTCTTGTAATGAGACTTTTCAGAATTAGCCTGCATGGGAGAAAAGTAGACATTAGTTTGAGCGTGTTATACCCTCTAGTAGATACTAACATATTCTTTCAGAGCTGCACTACTTAACATTTAAGATCATTTAAAAACATGATCTTCAAGTTTTTTCTTTTAGAAAAGAAATGAATCTGACATTATTCTGCTGTCAGTGGCATGAGTTTTACACCATTAAATGTAGCTTAATTATCAGGTAGAGATTAGCAAACTGTTTCATGAAGAAAATACTTTCTTCAGAGGAGGACGTACTTTCTTTGCTAAGCACAGGAGTCAAATATTACCTCCACACTGAAGACTGAAGCAATGGCATTGGGGTGTGGGCTACCTCAGCCTTATCTTTGTGCTCCCACTGAATCACCTGCTCTGTTCAGCCATGGGACTGATTTTCTTTGATCAGTCTTTTGCAAGTTACATACCACTCGAACTGTAGTTGATGTCCCTTTCAACCTCAATTCCAGTTGAGCTTTGGCTTTCCTAAGACCATCCCCGCAAGCCTGGGCAATGTTTCTGAGTTCCTCCTTTGGAGCTTTGTTCAGAGCTTCCTTGCTTAAACAACGCCCCACCACCCCTTTTATTTTAATTTCTGTCTACTTGTTTTCCTGAGTATGAGGATAGAATGTGCTTGTGCTGGGAGGGTGATGCTGACAACTTTCCTGAGCTCCCTTCAGAGCTGTCTGCAAGGGATGCCACCTACCACCTTCTTGGATAAGCCTTTCACGAAGGACAGGGTCTGTACTCTGCTGATCTCCTTCCACACTCCCTTCAGGATCTTGAACTGGGGTGTTCCATGGCCACCACCACAACCACAATTGCTGTTGATTGCTGTAAACCCAGTCAGCTCCTCTTTGGTGCATGGCAAATCAAGTGGGTAAGGGACAGCAATGGGTTTATTGAAATGTTTCCTGAAGTGACTGGACCTGGGAAGTCAGATTTTGTGTCTGAGTTCTTTTGTGGGTGTTTCCAATGTTCCTGTTTGAAGAAACAGCATTGAAAGCATTTAAATATCAGAACTGCTTGTAGAATATTTCTCTTTAACTTCTAGCTGCTGTCATAGATTTACTACATGCATTTAGTAGTTGCCTTCTGCTCTGTTTCATCTTGCTATATCTACAGGAAGTAATTGGTGACTAATTTCTTGTTTTGCTTATTCCCCTCTCCCCTGGTGTTGTTTGCCCCTTCCATTGCAGTGGTGTGTTTTTTTTTTTTCTTTTTATTTCTTTTTTATGGATTTTTTTTTAAACCCATTGATCTTAATTAGCTGCAAGACTTTGTTCAGCCTTTTCATTCCGAATGGTTGGAGGAGGAAGGCAGCATATGAAATGTCTTAACAGGTGGGTGTTGTGGGGGCAAAAAGCTCAATGCTGTCTACTGTGTTGGTATCAGTAGCATGGTCTTGGTTTCTTATGCAATGTTTAGGACTATTAAAGTGCACCAGAACTATGCTGAGAGGGAGAACTGGGTGACTTCCTGAAATTTAGTTAAGGGAGGGGTGGGAAACGTGTAGCATCCTGCCACTGTATTTAAAAAGAACAGATAAATAAAAATTGTGTGTGTATATATATGTCTAGGGGGAGCAAAAGAATGAATAAAACTACAATGTTAAAATTGTGTAAGTTTGGTTGCCTTACTAACGCTTAGGTCTGACTTATTTGAGGTACCTGAGAACACATAATTCTTGTGTTGCTGCCAATACAGCCTTTTATGAGGAGTAAGTTATATAGATAAAGAGGAACTTGGGATATGTTGGACATTAGAGTTACAGTGAGGGTACCTAGAGCCCCCTTCTTTAGGAAAAGGGACCAAAGGTTCATTTTCATAAATACTTCTGTAGATGTTAACACTTCATGTAGTTTCTGGCTTTTTCTGTGATTTGTCTATGTTCTTTTACGTCTTTTATCTAGATGTCTGCTATCTGTAGAGGGTAATAGGTTTGGTGTCATAGACAAACATGTTGTTTACAGATACAGAAGTGTCTTGGCCCAATGCAGAAGAAAATGGGCTTAAATCAGGGAATGAAGCAATGCAAGGACAGAATCTTCAGGTAATGTGTGGCATCACACAACTGGTTTGGCAAAGCTGGAAGTGCTTTCTAGACTCAGTGTAACTTTCCTTTTTCTCTCCTTTTTCTGTCCTGTGTTTTGTGGTGAGGCAAGCACTTAACAGCATCAGGGTTTATGTATCATCATGTAGAATGTTCTTTGCCAGTCTTTTCTGTCTTCTGGAAGCTTGTTTCTTTTCAACCTGGATGTTCCAGACATTTGCTGGAGGAATATACCCTGGCAGAGGCTGTTTGTAAATATACAAAATGTTGTATGGTGCAAGAAGACATGACTGTGGAAAACCAAAAGAGGTCTTTATATAGCAGCATATCTTTTTTTGTTCTCATGAGCCAGGTTTGATTTGTTTTGTGGACTAATTGTGCCTTTTGAGTTGTTTTTCAACATGGATTACATAGGTGCTTTATCACAGCATACAAATATAGTTCCTGAACTTTGTGTATCTAGGGAAGCTAGATACAGGCTTTGGGACTTGGGATCTTTCAGCAAGGGTCACCCCTTGCCTTAAAAACTTCCTTGCAAGAAAGATGTCTAGGGCTGTTTCAGTCGTCTTGTCTACCCTGAGTCATTGTGGTGGTGGAATGGGAATGATGCCTGGATACTCTCCTAGACGGATAAGATAAACTAAAAGGCTACTAAGGATCTCTAGATACTTACAGGTGTAGTTGCAGCTAGCAGATGTCTCACAGTAAACCTCTCTCTAACAAGGCTCTTGAATTTTTGTTCAAAGACGGAATAAAATGAATTAAATTTTACTGACTTGTTTCTGCTGGATTCATTTTGTACTTAAAATATTATCCTTTGTTACCAGTGTGACAGGGCAGATGGATACTTGAGGCTATCAGTTCAGGTGTGGGCTCAGAAATATTCCCAAGTGGATTCTAAATTTCTGTTACTTTCATAAAAGATTATTTTAAGAGGGAAGAAGGTAATTGGTGTTTGAGTGATGACTTTGGCCAGCTGAAGGGATCAAGTTTACTGTCTGCATGAAAAGCTGCATGTGAAAAGCTTGGGAGTTGGAAGAAAGTAAATTGTTCTAATCAAAGGTTATGTAGAAGGGGTCGTGCATGGCAAAAACAAAAGGATATGATATTTGGGTTGTTGAAATAGACTACTTACAAGTGAGCTGTGTGTGTATATGAAAGTTGGCTGAATATAGTGGAGAAAGAATTGGAGGCAGAGAATTGGTCAGACTGTTTTAAAGCTTTTCCAAGAATGGAAAGCAAGAGGGAATACCATTTTTATGCGTAGAGCTGGGGGGTGAATGGGATACTGAATTAAGCTGATCTAGCTACGAGGTGTCCTTAGAGTTCTAAGAAGTACTATCCAGTGGTGGGGCTTCTGTCCTGGTTATATATATATAATAATAAAGCTCTTAATTTGGATTGTGAAAGCTGAATGTTAGAGAGAAAATTCTCTTTCCAGGTTACTAATGTTTGTATCTCTGAATTGGAAGTTAAACATTTTGTGAATTAAAAGTTAAGATTCATTAGCATTTCTGCATGGAAATGTATTTTCTCATCTAAGATAGTGTGTGCAAATTTGTGCAAAATTTCTTTCAAGCTGTTTTAAGCAAAACTTTCTATGTGAGTGGATTCATTTCTCGATAGTTTTAGAATATGGTGTTCTGCCTTTAAAAGAAATTAACTATTTCAGAGTTGAAGAGCAAGTATCCCAAAGGGATTTGAAATAACTTTGTGGAACATTGGCAAACCTTGCAAAAGCATTCTGCTGTTTTTGCAGCAATAATTTGAACTTCAGGGCTCATTTTCCAGCACACAACTGTTGTAGGTCCTCTCCTATTCTGCAGCTGTTTTATTGAAGTAAGGGAGCTGAGAGGTATGTGGTGAGTCATTTGTATATTGAAGTCCACCCTGGCTTTATCCGTAGCAGTATCTCCTGTAGGGCTCTTGTTCTCTGTTTTTAGTGCTTAAAAATATACATAGGAGATAAGTTTTCATAGCAGAAACTTCAACTGGAGAATGTAGACAACTGACTTTGCATTTGCACAGAAAGCACTGCACCTGACATGACTGTTCTAAATAACACTGTTCAGATACTTTTTCATACATTAGTAGGGAATTCCATTTATTTTGATGACTTTCAATTCTGTGAATAGTATCCTTGGATACTATGGAGGTTAAATCAGTATGTACTGAGATGATAGTATCTCTTTCCTTCCAAGCAGTTAGTTACCCTTTGTTTTCACTTACAAATGTTCTGTATGTTCTTTAAAACAGTTTACGCAGCTCTTAATAAGGGATTATTTAATCTTTATAAGGACCTGTCTGGGATTCAGCTTACCTTGGAAAGCGTGAGTGAGCACGTTCTTCTCAGTGAGCTGTGGCAATTACCTCTTAGATAAACCACTTGTGTTTTCATCAGTTTACAAAATTGAGTATTCACTGCAATAGAAATGATACTGGCTTTACTTTGACAGTTTTGATAATATTAATGTTTAACATAAATACAGGTGAATTTCAGTCTCTATTTACAAAAAAAACACCCCACAGCCCAAACCCCAACACTTGAAAATGCATAGCTCGAGGGTCTTGTGTGCCTGCTTTCTCTAGCTTAAGTGTTGGCCCCAAAATATGCCTGCCTCTGTCTGTTGTCTTGCAATGCCTGTGACTGACTTCACATCTGTGGGTCTGTGTCAGGAAACACTCAAAGATTGGTGCTTACTGACTTCTATGACCAAACAAAAATGGTTATTTAATTGTGATAAATGACTAAGTACAGAAATTTATCTTTATTTTGGCTTTTGAATTTATTTTCTGAATACGGGTAACCTGTGTATCCCATTTGAAGAAGTACAGAAGAGTAACACCTAACGAAAGCCACTTAAAGTTCTGCTGCAATACTTTGGTTCAATTTGTAGCTATATTCCAAAGTAACGAGACAATATTGCCATAAACAGGGGGGTTTAACCTCTAAAATACTATAAATCCATCGAATTTACAGTATTAATACTTGTCTTTATACATGATTATAGTTTACATTTTAAATGGAACTCTAATGTCTGAGATAATGATTGTTTACTGCTTGAATTTCCTTACTATCTTAGCAAAGGCTTAGATGTGAGTTTTATCTGATGCTGCCTTTAACCTAAATTACTCCATCAGAAATTTAGTGTAAACTTAAAATAGGGAGTCCCAGCTGCCTGGCTCTAATGGGTTAAAACTTGAATGTGCTTCACTGGTTTGTGAGCTCAGGAATTTCCAGGAAGAGAAGAGATTGAATCAAAGTGTTCTTATTTATTTAAAAAAGAAGAACAAACAGTATTTTGAAAGTGTCATTGCACAAATTTTAGACTCTTGAGAGAATACTTAAGCTTGTCTGTTTAGTGGTGAACATAATTGATTCACCTTCTCATTGCGCAGAACATAACTCAATTATGGTAGGAACAAACAGAGTCTCCAGAGATACAAGCTTGAGTGGATGTAAGAGATCTTGGCCTTCATCCAGCAAATGATGCCACGACTTCTCTGACTTCTGGTGCTTAAAAATCTTATACTAGGCTCCTTCTGTGGGAATTAATGCAGACAGAGAAGAATGGAAACTAAAGTGGTATCTGTTCAGTTTTAGCTGCCTCGATAAGACATTGCTGTCAGTTTAAAACCTAATGTGAAAACTTGTTTCTGTCTGTGCCCTTTCAGGCTGCTTATTTATCTCTGTTGGGTATGCAGACAGCCAAGGGTGGGTTTTTTTGAGGAGGCTTTTTTTGTGTTTAGTTTTTGTTGTTTTTGTGTGAACTGCTTTCTGGAACCTTTCTACTGGTGGGTCTTGACTGCAAACCACACACTTTTTATTCTTCATAGTCAAAATGTGAAGATGTACTTAAAAATGGGTTTGTTGCAAGAGTCCAATAATGAACTTAATACTGCTCTTCTTTCCGCTCTTCAGCCGCAGATGCGTGGGGACGAGGTGTTTTGGGGATTTTATTTAGGTTTTTTTGTTGTTAATCCCTACTGTGAACCAAATTGTGAGATTCTTGACTTGAGAGTACAATATTGAGTCTTGTTTCAGAATGACTTGGGAATCTTAAGCAGAGCAATTACAGTCCTTTTACTGTTGTGGCTTTCAATCCATTTTATTTGCTGAAACCAGCAGGGTAGCAGAAGCATGACCTAAAGAAAATACAGGCTGCAACAGACGTTTTAATCTATTTTTAAAAAACAAGCAAAACAAAACAAAAAAGATATCATGGAATAACTTAGGTCAGAAGGGACCTTTGGGCCTTAGTTGATTCCACTTCCCACTTGGAGAAGGCTGGGTCCAGTTGGATCAGGTTTTTCAAGGGTTTGCCTAGTGATGTTTAGAATTATCTCCATGGAAATGGTACAGCCTGCAGTTGAACTTTGTCCCACTGATCACAAGCCTTGAGTTTGGTGGTATTGTCTGCTTACTCAATCCATATCTCACCAAACTAACTGAGGATGCCAGAGGAGACCAAGTGAAAGGTTTTGCTAAAACTGTGGTAACAATATACACTGCTCTCTCTTTGTCTCTACAGGCCTTCCTATTGTCCTAGAATACAATCAGGTTAGTTGGGAGCAGTCTAACCTCAGTAAAACTCTGCTGGCTGTTCCCAGTCACCTCCTTGTCCTTCACATGCTCAGAAATGGCTTCCCAGGAGGATTGACTCTGCAGTGACTTGGGCTGTACTGACTGACTCCAGATCTTGCTTCTTGACAGGGGTGTGTATTTGCCATCCAAGGAGGATGGTGGAGCTAATGACCTCCAGAGCTCTGCTCCAACTGAAATGTCTGTGATCATTCATATGCAGAATTGTAGGCGAATCTGGCATTGCCTCTTGTAGTTTATGCTGCTGGCACATAGAACTTGTGAAGAACTGGCCTTCCTAGCCTCTAGATATGAACATCACTTCATGTGTAGTGCCTTACTCAGTCACCTTCTTTTAGGCTTGGTTTTTTCTCCGAGAACTGACTTCAGAGTAGCAGAAGTCTTGGGCATCTGATTGCAATGGTATTTTGGTTCACTGGGGAGATAAACCTTGCCCAGATGTAGTATGGAGCCATAGTTCTCTCATAAAATGTCTGGAGCTGAATTGTTAAGTACAGAAGTAGTTTGTTTTGAACCTACAATAAATTGTAGAGAGTGGACTTGATTGAAGATCTTTTATATTTGTATGCTGCTGCAAATGCTAGCTTGTCCTAGAGAACAGTACAATCTGGAAATTGTACCTGTTTTGCAGAAGGTTTCAGTAAGATCTATAGCTGCAGGTGGTTTGACTCTAAATGTATTTCTTGATAGGAAGAACCAAAATACAGACAATTGTCTCCTGAAGCTACGAGTGTTTGCTGACAGAAAGTTGTGACAGAACAGAGTTACAAGGTCTTGGGATTTTTTCAGGAAGGGAACTCGCTAGGGAAGTATGACTTCTACTTAAAAATAAAATATATTTTTACTTTATATATAAAGTAAATATAAATTATGATATACATTATATATATTTATATGCATAAATTATATATATAAAATAAATATGTATTATACTTATATATAATTGTCCATTAGTGGTGCTATTGTTATAGTAGTCTATTGAGAAATATAAGCATGGGAAAGGGAAATATGGTTGGGGGCTTTTTTATATGCCGAGCTGAAACTTTGGAGATTGAGAAATTAGACCTGACTAAAGGTACTCTGATTTTGATTATTCAGGATTTGTAAGCTTGCTTAAACTTGTGTTAATATTTTTGACTGTTTGGAAAAATTGTTTCTACTATGTGAATGTACTTCTGGCTTCAGGGGTCAAACTTTGAAAGTTGAGCATGAGAAACTCGAACAGTGCTTGTTTAGTCTATTTGTGCTCTTATGGTTGAGCTTGTAATTACATGTTCAATCCAGTGTGCCCTTCTGTAGAAGTATGTGTTGCTGTTCTTCAAGACTCCAAACAAGTATTTGTATTCAGTGATTGCATTCCTTCAGTCAGTTTGCAATCTTTAAAAAAAAAAAATAATTAGGGACTTAAATACACCTACTGCAGTAAATTAAGTAGAACAGTTTGTCTCCTCACTTGGAGCAGGACGTATTTAGAAAAAAACATTTCTCATGTTGTTTCTGTAATAGAGGAAAGGGTGAAGTATTTATTGATGCTACTTGAGTTTGTTATTTGAGTTTCTTACTATCTCTGGGTGGGAGGTTACCCAGAGAGGTATAGAGTAGATATTGCTGAAATCCAGTTGTTTCTGTTGTCCTCTGAAGATGGGACAGGAATTTTTGTAGCATGGGATAATGACACTCTTTCATATTTCCCATGCAGTATCTCGGTATTGTTGGACTGCTCTCCTTTGCAGAACCTTAGGCATGAAACTAATGAGGGGACTAGCAGCTCACACCAGCCTAACTAGCAGTATTCAGTCTTGCTCTTCATGTAAACAACATAGCTTTTAAAATGCTACATGCTGTTTTAGAAGATCGAACTTGATGCTTTCTTAAAATCGTGTCTGGCAACGCCGGACAACAGTTTTCTCATTAGAACTCTAGTACAGGTGAATCTGATGGTGTTTTAAAAATAAAGTGGACGTTGGGGTAGGATTTCTGTGAGTGTGTGACAGTCTGTGATTTAGTAAACTCTAAATTGCCACTGCTGTAGGATGTAGGGAGAGTAAAAATCTGAATTTTTCACCTGGGAAAGGATGTGGGAAGCTAACACCTTGTGCTTTTTTAAAATTGAGATTAGGCTTCAACATGGAGGAATTTGTATCTGAGCAGAAAAAAAAAAAAGATTCTTGTATAAATGCAGACTTTTACGTTTTGTTTCTATTGGTATGGAATTCTGAATTCATAGTAGTAACTTGTTTCTAACAGTAGACATGTATGAGCACTCTTCCTCTTCACCAAGCCTATGCTTCTTCTGTCAGATACAACTTTTCTTATTAACAGTAGATAACAATGATTTAAGCAGTTTCTTCTGTTTATTCTTTGACCAGCTATGCCTAATGCTTCTTAGATGAAGCTTGAATATATGCTCAATAAATAGATTCCTGGGCAGTTCAATTGTGACTTGTAGAGTGAGCTTCAGTCCTGGTGCTTGGGGTTTTTTTCCTGTAGTTTCTCATGGATGGTACTTAGAGTTCTGTCTTGAGCATTTTTGTGCTGTGTGTTCTGGGTGTGATAGGCTTAGATAAATGCTAGATTGTAATGCTGATGCTAACAAACAGCTATTGTACTCTGCTTTCCAGAATGAATGTCTGCTGTGTTCTGTAATTACTGGGGTAAAAGAGGACACTTGAGTTCTTAAAGTAAGCCATTTTCTGCTGCTTTCCTGGATAACAGCCATCCAGGCTGTAGAGAGAGCTTGTGTTGTCACTTCATGCAGAAAAGTATGACACAGGTTTAAATCCAGTCTTCTCAATTTGTCTATCAGAGACCTTTGTGTAATTGGACCTCATGCAAGTTTGTGTGGCGGTGTTGGTTTTGGGGAGGAGTGTGTGTGTGAAACTGGCATGTAATGTGCCAATACGAAAGCTGTCTTTGAACTCCTACTGTGGCCTGGGACTGGCTGAATACATATTCCTGTCTGAATGATTCTGTCCCTAAGCCTTCCTTATCCATGTGTGGCTTCATCTGGAAGAGTTCTGCATTGGGACAGTTGAGCATCAAGACTTCGGGATCCAATGGGTGTTGCTAGTCACTGTTTCCTCAGCAGAAAGCAGCATATCTGTCTTCCCAGAAGCAGTCATACGTTCTCCCACTTTATTCTGCTCTGGTGAGACCTCATCCCACATGATTCTCCCACTTTACTCTGCTCTGGTGAGACCTCAT
>BJBW01000357.1:173562-196648 GCA_004320125.1 Scolopax mira | reverse complement strand
AAGGTGAGGCTGGACGAGGCCCTGGGCAACCTGGTCTAGTTGGAGGTGTCCCTGTGACTGCAGGGGGGTCGGACTAGATGACCTTTGAAGGTCCCTTCCGGCCCAAATGATTCTATGATTCCTTTGTTAACTTAAATATTGGGCTTTCGGTTGGTTACTGCTTTGAGTTGAAAGATAGACAGTGTATGTGTGGGAGAGGTGGCGTAATGGTTCTTGATAGCATTCACAACAGCTATGTAATAGCTGCAAATTTGGTTTTCTCTGTTCCAGTGCTATATTTTTTTCTTTAGCTGTTACTCTGTGTGAGAACTAATGGGCATCCAGATGGCATGACGGATGCCTTACACAGACCAGAAATGAATATTTCATCACACCTCCCCATGATAATGTGTAGTCTACTAAGCAGCTTTTTTACAGCAAGTAGCTCAGCCTCCTGAGAATATCACAGCTTCCAAGTGTTTGTGTTTTTGAGGGAGAGAGGGTTTGGGCTTCAAACTCTGCAGCTGACAACCTGGAGTTACCTAGTTCTTGCTTACCAACATGGGGTGGTCAGGATAATTTGCTTGATGCTTTGTTGCTGGGGATATCTAACCTTACTGCTTCGGGTTTTGATGTTAGTTATTTGCAGGCTCTGGCAAACTAGCAGCTAACTTGAAGGGAAGAGAGTTTTGTTGCGGTGGGTTGTTGAGTGGGCTGTTTTTTGTTGCTGTTGTTTGATGGTGGGTTTTTGTTTTTTACTTTAATCCTGAAGTGTTCCTGGAAATTAATAACATCTTCCTCGTCAGACCATTTGGTAACGAGATGAAAACTGAGTGTCCTCCCTCGCTGTGGTGTCTAATCACAGCAAAACTGAAATGCTGGCTGGTTATCCTGAGAAGTTACGGACCGGAGGCTTGGAAACCCTGCTTGTTGAGGAATGGATGCAGTTTTAGCAAAGAAAGGTTAAAGGAATTTCTGGTCTCGGCTATTTAGGGGATTTGAAGGCTTACAGAACTAGACTGTTTCAGTGGATGGTCATAGACCCTCAAGCCAGTCTGCTGATTCTTCAGAATATTTTATTCTGGGGAAATGCAAGGATTGGCAGGGACGGTGGCAGTTTCTCATACATGAGTCCCTATCTTCCCCAGACGTCCAAGTGCAGGGAAGCATTGTTGCTCTCATGTGAGGGTGCTGACAGAAACAAGCACAAGCTCTGTGAAAGAGCCATGACGGAGAGCATGGGGGGACAATGCTGGACAATGTCTGTTCTCTTCCCATGGCATTGTCAAGTTGTTTGAATTCCCTTCTGAGAGGAGTTGGTGTCATGTTAGTGCTGTTCTGATCTCTCCTGTAGACATCGTTCTATTCAGCTTTTCGTGATCAGTGTTAGAGGCAGCTGAGATGTCCATACCAGTGTATGTGAGTTGCAATTGCTGTCTCTGAAGATGCTTCTGCTTTTATTTTAGGTAGTTAAAGGCTGACCCTCTCTTTAGTGCATATGATTCATAAGCACTTTTTTCTGTTTTGATTGATTTCATCCTGTAAGTTAAAAAAAGAAGTGGAGAAGGCTTTTTAATAAAACACAGACCACAATGGCTGGATTTACATCCTCTGCAGCAAATAGCTAACACAGCAAAGAAAAAATGGGGTCTTTGAAGCAGTTTAAGGAATAAAACTTTTCCATTTTATGGCTTGTACAATACAGTCAGAACTGGTAGTGATTGTGCATTTGTTTGTCAGACAGCTTTCCACTGGTAAGAGAGGGTGGTGCAGTTGCTGGTAGGATGGCCAAACTGTTTGGGCTTATATTTTCCATACAGTGTGTCTCCTTTATTCTGAATTATTTTTAGAAAACCTCAGGAAAAATATTTAAACTACTTTCATGAAAGATTAAGGCAATTAGATTTTGTTCCTGTGGACGAGGTAGGGCTGTATGTGTGTATGGTGAAGGGAGGAGTGTTAACAGCTTCAGCACTTCTGTATTCTGAGGAAATAAAAATTTGCCAGACTGTGTGTATTTTACTCTTTCAGTGAAAATCTTCAAACTTCTGTATCTCTTTTCAAGCAACTGAAAATCTTATTGTACACATATTTGGAGGAAATGTAGTTTGGAAACTGCATTCTTGGAAGATAGCAGCTGTGTGAAACATTGAGCTTCTGGCCCCCCTGAGATGCAAAGAGGATTTCTCCAGCTGCGTACAGGATACAAAAAGTGCTGCTTTTGAGTAGGATGCAAGTGAAAATAAAGATATCCTCTTCCTTTTTTTTTATTAAAAAATTCAAAGGCAGTATTGAGGGTTATAAGTTTGACTTGCTTGCAAAAGGGAATGAGAAAGCATCTTGATATTGCCTCTAAATTTGAGGCTTTTTAGGCATGCATTATATTTCTGTGACTGTGTTGTTCCATTGCTGGACTGTTTGGCAGGGTGCAGATCTTCATTTCCCAAATGTGTATGTCCTATCTCTGTATTCTCATCTTTACTTGAGTGTTCAGCAAAGACTTTGAGGTATAAACAGTGCTATGTTTGGCCATATTGGAATCTCATTAACTTTCACGCATATTTTGTTTAGGAAATGACTTATGCTTCATACAGGCATCAAATGGTGTGTCATTGATAAACTCTTTCTCATGCTATAGCTATTGGGCTCTGTAGAGTAACGGATGTTTTATCCTAAACCAAGAGGAGGAGTCCCTGCATGATTTCTGGCCAAATACTTAATGCAGTCTTACAGTGTGAGTGCGCTTGACATGTGTTTATTGTGGGAGAGGCTCTCCTGGTATTTATTATTAAAGACTGGAATTTAACTCTAGTTTTCTTGACCACAAAAAAGAAAGTCAGTTGCAGGCTTCAGATGAATGAATTGTTAACAAGATATTTTTTTTTTCGCTACGTTAGACTGTTTTAGCTAATCTATTCTCAGGTTTTTATTGCTTCTAGAGTTTCATTTGTATCTAAAGAATCTCCTGTAGAGATTTTTAGACTTGGAAAGCATCTTGAGATTTGAAGGGAAGAGGAGGAATTGTTTTGCTGTCTCAAATCTTTCAAACAAATCTAACAATTCAGGCACACAGCAGTTGATTCTAGCCATCTCTAAGACAGGTGGGCCTGACGAACATATCGTGCATTTTTTTCTGTGTTGTTTATAGTGCAGTACTCAGCAGAACTTCCAGAAGTAATTTTCTTTGTATACAAACTTGGACAAATACTAGTGTCTTAACCACAGAGTGAGTGGATTACACTTCAGAAAGTAACTGCACTTCCCGTAGCATGCAAAATGAACAGATTATATGGTTCTGTTTTTGCTAAATAATTGTGTGGTTTGTCTTCAGATGTAGCTGCTATAATTTAAAAAATGGAATAGGATTGCTTTGAGAAATTGAGTCATGAAATCATGGAAAAGAGGAGGAATGCGGGGAAAGATCACTTCTCTCAGCTTCTCTGCAGCTCTTCAGTAAGAAGAGAATGGTATTTGATGTCCCTGGGAATTCTTACTAGTGCATGCTCTTGCTAAGTTAGCAGTATACAGAATAATGGGGAATTCTAGTAATTGGTACCTTTCCTCTTTAGGCTTGCAAAGACTGATGACAGATTTTTAAGTTTAATTGCAAACCCACGTCTGAATCTTCTTAAAGAACTCGTTAGTACCACGAGCTGCTGGAATAGAGGTTTCTCTTGTACAAGATGAAGTTTTGCCAACAATGACGTCTTGACTGCTATGCGGAGTCCTCAAGATTGTGTTTTATGAGGAGGATGAGAGAAACTTGGATGGAGCTCAGCAAAATCTTTAGCAGGGAGTGGAGAAAATCAGTGAGAGCTCCTCCTAATTTGCTCCCTGTTGTTAGATTTAAGACCAGTTTTCATTCCGTATCGAATAGTTGCTTCAGTTATGACATAATATGAAGACCAGATTTCACTGGACCATGCCAATATAACTAAGCAAATATTGTGCAAATTCTTAAACTACTCCTTGGTTTGTTTCCTGTTATGTACTGGGGAGACTGCTGATACTGAGAAGGAAGACGCTATAGTGAGTTGACCAGCACTGGAAAGTTGAATAACTTTTTTCAGACCTGAAGATGTTGGGGTTAAATAGATGCTTGTAACTGTAAAGTGAAAGAGGAATGTCAAGTCTATTTCACTTACAGACAGAAGGGATGATGAAAATATGCCAGAGCTTGCTTGCTTGTTCTAACCAAACTCTGCTTTTGTGTAATTTCTACTTCAAACTTCTTCAGTAGGGCAGAGGAACACTGTGAAGGTAGAAAATTGTGCTATTTGCTCATCTGTTTCCAGTTGTACAGTGGAATTTTTGAGATGAGGTGGCTAAAAACAGCTCCTGCTCATTTAAGCCGTAGAGTTCGTGGGCCTTGTGCCTTGTGAGAGAGAAGGTTAGCTGCACTTTTTTTTTTTTTTTTTTTTCCCCTCTTCAAATTTCTGTATGCCTCTTAATCTGCATGCAGCCCAGCCATCATTTGCTGGAGGTGATTGTTACATCTTGCCGAAGGATTGCTCAGAGCAGGTGCCAAGAGGTGAGAGAGACCCTTCCTTGCTTTGAATTATTCAGTAGTGGGCCTCTAGTTGACATTTCTAATACTAACTTTTAATACCAGTGTCTGTCCTCTGGTAATCCATCTGGATTGCTTGATTGGGCGACAGATTTATTTCTTTTTTTTTCCCTCGTGTAAGTCATGAAATCAGTTAGTAGGAAATCTTCTGCAGCTTTCTGTAAAGGCTTTGGTCTGAATGACACCTACTTGCTCTTATAGTATAGCATGTAGATTTTCATAATTGTAAAACTGGCCACTAGCATGTGGTGGGCATGCTTGGAATGGTCACCAGTCTTTTATTGAGACAGTGTGAAGTAACTGCTAATGGTATTTACTAGTCTGGGAAGTCTCCTCTTCATTAGCCTACACCCCTCTTGGGAGCAGTTTTTTCTGGGATCCTAGAGTAGCAAAACGTCAATTATTTCTATAGAAATCCCTTGTTAGTGAGGAGCAGGCTGATTATTGTTACCCTACTGGCTTTCTGAGCAGAACTGAGTTGGCTTTTTGGCAAACACAAGAAGACATATTTCTTTGCGTGTGTTTGCTCTATTGAGTTATGAGTGATCTATCATGATGGGCGAAGCTCAGAGGAAGAAACAAACTCCTTAATAATGCCATCAGTCCTCTGAGAAATTAGGGCTGATACACCTGCTGTGTCTTGTAGGGCAGCTTTTAATGAAGGAAAACCTTGCTAGATTGTATACAAAGGCAAATCAGTATTGGAGCAATGCAGCTGACTTTTTGTGTAGCTTACTTGCTTATAAACATGTATGGTTTAACTTCATCTGTTGCAAATTACAAACTTCTATGTTAGAGAAGTAGCTGAACCCTCAGTGCAAACTTTTGTGTGAGATGATGGTTGTTCTTTAGTGCACAGGGTGCTGCACTCGTAGCAGATGGGGGGGGGAAAAAGGTTGACAGTCGTAGCTGGAAGATGAGGGTAACTTCTGATGTTTGTCTCGTAGCAGCTGGGACTCTAGAAGGCAGGAAAACTGCAATGAAGGGTATCGAAGAGAATGGACAGGAAAGATTAAAGGAAAGATGAAAAAATATGCCCAAGCTTACAAATCAGTGGGTGTTGCCACCTCTTTGTTTGGTTTTTTTTTTTCCCCTGGTTGCACCAAATGTACATAATTCCCGCAGCACAGGAGGCACACAAACCATGAAAGAAACCGTTACTATTTCAAGGCAATATTTATTAATACTGTTTTAATTTAGCTTGTCATTTGTCCCATCTAAGTTGCAATATTTTCCTTGCTGAGGAAAATAGATAAAGTCTTTCTCATATTCTGGAGATAGTGAAAACAATTGGTACTTATTTTCAACTTTGTCACTTCAAGAGGGAAGTAGTCCAGTGTGCACTGCTTTAAATATTGTTTATGATATCCCTCTTAAGTACTTCAAGCTCATGAGGTTCCACAAAGCCATGTGCAAGGTCCTGCACCTGGGCTGGGGCAATTCCATGCACAAATACAGGCTGGGCAGAGAATGGATTGAGAACAGCCCTGAGGAGAAGGACTTGGGGGTGTTGGTGGGTGAGAACATGAGCCGGCAATGTGCACTTGCAGTGCAGAAAGACAGGCACATCCTGGACCGACTCAAAAGAAGTGTGACCAGCAGGTCTACAGAGGTGATTCTACTATCTGCTCTGCACTTGTGAGATCTTACCTGCAGTACTGCATCCAGCTCCAGAGCCCTCAGCACAGGAGGGTCCATTGGAGGACCACAAAAATGATCAGAGCTGGAGAACGTCTCGTACAAAGACAGGCTGAGAGAGCTGGGGATGCTCAGCCTGGTGAAGAGAAGGCTCTGGGAAGACCTTATAGTAGCTTTCCAATGTGTGAAGGGTGCCTAAAAGCTGGAGAGGAACTTTTTACAAGGGCATGTAGTGATGGGACAAGGGGTTATGGAAATTGGAAAAGGGTAAATTTGGAGTAGATTTTAGGAAGCGATTTTTCACTCTAAGGGTGATGAGGCACTGGAACAGGTTACTCAGGGCAGTTATGGATGCCCCATCCCTGGAAGTGTTCAAGCCCAGGTTGGAGGGAGCTTTGAGTAACATAGTCTAGTGGGAGGTGTCCCTGCTCATGGCAAAGGGGTGGGAACTCTATCTTTAAGGTCCCTTCCAACCTAAACCATTCTATGATTCTACTTCAATTGCTGCTAGGAGAACAGTCTGATGCTGATGAGGAAATCCTACCACGGAGATTGCAGTTTAAAATGGACCAGCCAAAGTCTGCAGCTGAAGGGGCTCTTGCTCTTTCTGTCAGCAGAGGCGTTGCACTGTGTCAGTGCAGCTTATGAAGTCTGATGAGCCACATCAAAGCTGTGCAGCAGTTGCTAAAAGCTCTAGTACTACATCAGTACTGCAAGCCTTGTCAACCCAGTCATATGCAAAGCAGTTCCCATCTTAATGTGTGTTGGAGTGTCATCTTTGAAGAGTTGAAAGCGTTTTTTCAATAATAGTCTATTTTACATTTTTAAAATGAAAACTTAATTTTAAACGTGCAGTGTTGTCTAGAGCTCGGCTTTGCTGCTTTGTTTTTTAGTCTCCTGTTTCTCTACTGCAAATGAATTATAGAGGTGCAAGAACTGCAGAAACAGACTTGCATGCAAATTGTCACCAAAAAAAACATTGCTGTCTCCAAGTCCTGAAATGCCCAAGTTTCATCCAATTATTACATAAGTTATACTAAAAATAATAGTGTTGCAATCAGCACTTGGAAAAAGAAAGGGAAGCTAATACCAATTTTTTTGTGGAGGGTGTGTGTATTGTGATTGTCCACCTTTTGCAGCAGTGCAGAAAATTTTTTTGTGCATAAGTCAGAGTTGTAATGTCAAGGGGACAGTTTGTTGAGTTGATGCTTTATTTGTGATAAAAGTTAAGAGGTTCAGTGACAGCTAAAAATGGGACTGCAGGCAGGAGAGTGGCTTTGTAGTTGGCTTCATAGGAAAAATTCTTTTACGTCTTTATTTTCTATTGAGGTACTTACTGAGTTACTTAAACTACAGCGTTTTTGCAGTTGTTTCTTGCTTTCTAGATCTTTCTTTTTAATTAGATGTACTTTAGCAAGTCAGGATATCAGTTCTTAAGACAGTGGGAGTAGTAAAACATTGCTGTCTCAAGGAAGGAGCTGAGGAATGAGAGACAAGATCCTGCTTCTACCACTGACTCATAGTGGCCTGAGGCAAGGCTGTCTCTCATCGTAACCATCTGCAGAATGGTGAAGATGATACTTTTCTCATGGTGGTAATTGGTAGCATGTGAGACAGTTAATGTGGTATTAGAGTAATGAAGTGTTCAGTATATCCGAGGAGTAAATTAAGGCAGAGGCTTCTAACTGGAAGAAGATAAAATAATTTTGACTCATTTCCGGAGCAATATCCCCCTTTTCTGAGGTTAGTGCTTTACACAAGTAAACTCTGTCTTTCAGAGGTGTGAAGGCTCTTCTGTGGAGTGGAAGACTCTTGCAGGACAGCTTTTCTAATCTTGTCTCCCTTGTATACTTGTGTGAAGTTTTAGCTGATAATTTTAAGAAATTAGAAGGCCTGATGATGCAGCCTCAATGTGTTAAATACTATTCAATATAGCATGTCACTTAGTTTAATTTCAGAGTTCATGGCAATATTTGCAAATCCAGTGACTTCTGTTGATACTTAGCAAAGCTTGTGAGCTCTTATGGAGCATGTAACACAGTAAGATGGTTGAATAATGGGAGATAACAGCTATAAAGCCTGTGAGAGGCAGGAACTGTATGCCACATGCAAGGCATGGTGAGAAGAACCTTACTATTTTTTCATATATTGAATCATCCTGATGTCTAGGTAGTAGGAAACTTTTTCCTGGCAGTTGCTCTTAGTATTGCCAGAGTTGGTCTAGAACTTCTTTTGAGTGGCTACTTCTTTGTCTGTTCTCATTACAATGTTCTAGCCAGAAACTGAAATTAAAATTAATGTTTTCAAAACTGTTTTCAGGAAAATAAATAACTGGTGACAAACAGTAGACGACACCAGGTTCATACTTTATTCTTAATATGAATCCAACTTCCAGATCCTAAAAAAGGCAACTTGTTTGTTTGAAAATATTTCCCTTAGCAAATTCTGAAAGTTGTAGTTGTCAGGAAGAAGTCTTGTTTTCTGAGAACACACGAAAATGTGGACAATGCTTGTATGTAACGTAGTGGAAACGGTGAGATGTGAGAAGCGTGGTTCTCTTCTGCTCCAGATTTCTTAGAGTCCATTGGGAGTGTGATTGAGGTCAGTGGGTATAAAAACAATAAGGACAAACTAGATTAATTTTGTCTGACAATTGATTTGTCAGTTGTGTTATACACAAAGTTTCAAGTTTGTCACGTTCTTCACATGAACATGGAAGCATTCAGGAAAAGAGGTGTCCCTGATAAAAGTAAGCTGTTTGGGACAGGCTTGTGTTTTGTGTGTGGACATGTGCCTTGGATTTTTTGGTTTTGTGGGTGTAAGTTTGCTGCCTGTATTTAGATGTCACCTAGCATAGCGGGTTCCCATGCTGTGATGAGCATTCCTAGGTGTTACAAAGCGAAATAAGTACATAGAAACAGTTGAAGCAGATGGCTTAGGTGAGAACTGCTGGGAACAGAGGAGGCATCAGCAATGTGGTGAGAGCATGGTGGGTAAGACTAGTGAAATGTCTTCAATCATACCTTGGCTAGTATGTGGCTTTTTTCCTCTTTTGTTTCTCTAAAGAGATCTGAGCTGGTCTGCAGTGACTCATTTGATGTCACTTAATTATCTGGGATTCTGTTGTAGAAAGTACATCCTTTAAACCCTGTTGATCTTCCTTTCCCAATCACAGCAGTTTTCAAGAACGGTATATCCATGTAAAGAAAATCAATGGAGTAGAGTGCCTGTGGCAAAAAAAGTGTTGTTTCTTAGATTTGCAAAACCAAATGGAAAGGTGTGAGCCTTCCCTTGAGCTGTTTTGTGTTTCTTTTAGTTCCTGTCATTCCAGCATGTTCTTAACTTACAGGAGGGGAGAATGAACATGAGTTCTGTGATAGTAAGAAAATGCAATACAGTAATTTTGAGTTAATTGTTACCTGGAATGCTTTGTGATGGCTGACGGCAGCTTCAGCACTGTACATTTTCTGGGTTACCTGGCCCTTCTGCTCTGTTTTTCCCTGCTTGCTAAAGCTGTTTTTCCCTTTCTCATTTGGATTCTCAAAAAACAAAAGGGATTCTGTGTGGGACCCTGCTCCACTAATATGTCCTTCACTTGAAAAACTAAAGGAAAATGCTGCTTTGTTGATATCTGGAAGGGAATGTGTGTGTTCTTGCAACAGTCCAGTCTGGTATGAAAGCAGAGGGGATACTGCTATTTTTTGCTTGCTGGAGCAAGAAACAGAAAGGGCGCTGTATGGTGCTTAGATAAAAGACTTAATCTCCTTATCAGTCTTCTTAAAGTCTAACAACATACCTGTGTGTATTATCTTGTCCATAAAGATTTTCGTTTGTATATATTTTTTTTAAAAGTCAAAAGGAGGAAACATTAAAAATTGCTATCGGCTTTTTATTTAAGTTCTCACTGGAGTTTTACTTCACTCTGGTGAGACCCACCCCTGGAGTACCATGTCCAGCTTTGGAGTCTTCAGCACAGGAAGGACATGGACCTGTTGGAGCAAGTCCAGAGGAGGACCACGAAGATGATCAGAAGGCTGGGTCACCTCTCCTGTGAGGACAGACTGAGAGAGTTGGCGTTGTTCAGCCTGGCGAAGAGAAGGCTCTGGAGAGACCTTATAGTAGCCTTCCAGTACCTAGAGGGTGCCTACAGGAGAGTTGGGGGGGGACTCTTTGTCAGGCACTGTAGCAATAAGATGAGGGGTAACCATTTTAAATTGAAAGAGCAGAGATCTAGATCAGATATCAGGAAGAAATTCTTTACTGTGAGGATGGTGAGGCACTGGAAGAGGTTGCTCAGAGAAGCTGTGGAAGCCCTTTCCCTGGAAGTGTTCAAGCCCAGGCTGAATGGAGCTTTGATCAACCTGCTCTAGTGGGAGGTGTCCCTGCCCATGGCAGGGGGGTTGGAACTCGATGGCAGTTTGGAAAGACTTTCTTCTAGAAAAGCTCATAGTAGCAGAGTAAAACTGCATTGTGTGTGTGTGTGTGTAAAATTAACTTCTGTCTCCCATAGGATTCTTAGGGGGATGTCAAGTAATTTCGTCTTTAAGAAAGAACATATTTTGCATTGTTGTGTAGTCTAAATATGCATAATTCAAACTTGCATCACTACATATTGTTACATATTTCCCAGATGGAAGATAGTTCTTGAAATATTAATCTAGAATATAGGAGACTTGGAGACTGAGTTACCTCTTTTGTCTTTTAATGGCTTAAGTAGATCAAACTCTCATGAATTCTACTTTTCATATTTTTTTTTTTTTTCTCTTGAATCAGATCTCATTTCAGTTTTTGTGGATTTCAGACATGGCCATAATATTTCACTATCAGTTACACCAGTAATACAACATTTTTAATCCTATTTGCTATTGTCTGTTTATACAAGGATAAAGTCAGGCCCTTTGACCTAGCAGCATAAAGTGTTTCTGATTCAGATGGGAAAACAGACCAAACTCATGTGCCTAAAACTGTTACGTCAAGACCACCATGTGTGTCTCAGGTTAGCTATTGAAAATACATTCTGTATGGGTACTTCTTCCCCAGCTGTCTGGAAGTAAATCAAGGTCTTTCTGAATTTAATAGCTTCAAAATATTTCACATACTGGCTGATGGCTGGCCATCCTTCCTTGGTCAAAAAGATGTGAATTTCATCTAGGTCTGTTAATAGTTTTCTGGAAGCTAGGTTCTGTTACTTTTACTGAATTACCTTTTTCAACTACTTGTAAACTTACCCTGATAGAAATGTGTTCCCCCCTCCATTCATAGCTTCCATCTGATTAAATCTAAAGTTGGCACCAAGTGCCTTTCTTTGGCTGAACTCTCTTCAGGTCTTTACAAGATCACTTTCCTTATGCCTCTGGGGATTTATAGTGATGTTACACAACAAACACCAGACTGACAGTCACCAGCTGAGTTAGCAGTAGTAGCTGCTTCGAAGGTAATCACCTTCAAGTTAACCAGATGCATTCCAGTTGTTGTTGGTACACCGGACTCTGATGCCTGTTAAAGGGGTCAACTGGTTTGTTACTTGAACCTGCATGATCATTAATGGCTTCACATTTTATTCATTGATAGCCTTATGGTTTCATCCTCCTCTGTAGTTCACCCAGTTGACTCTCTATTGGTGACCAGTCCTTCTTATTTATTTGCTACTCCCTGTGACTTCTTTTCCTCTAATCACTGAAACCTTCCCTGCTGGCTTTCACTGGACTTGTTCACCTTGAGGTTTTTTTGCATCTTTTACGGCCTGCTGACCAGCTTAATCACTACATGGTATGGAGAAACTATCGAAAGCCTGCTGGAAGTCTTACTTTAACAGAATTACCATTTTCAACTATACTTCTGAAAGATCAGTGTTTCTAGAGGGATGAGTTTACATCTATTTTTGCTTTAAAATGTGTTAATTTGGTATGAATGGTCTTATATTTCCATTTACTAAAACAGTGTGTTTGGAGACTTTGTTTCAGCCTTGAAGGCCTTAAATATCCAGTTCACTTGGGTAAAAGCATGGCTTTCCTCCACAGCTGCAGAGCTTTCCTGATTTCCCCCCCCCCCTTTAATTTCTTCTAATTTAAGAGAATTGAAATAAACAGTAGTTTTAATATGGGAGCGAGGTGGAAGAACCTTCAGAGCAAGAGTGTTAAATTTTTGAAGGAGAAAAGGTGTGTGTTTTTTGCTGCTGTTGAGGGGGTTTTGTGATTGGTTGGGCAGTTCTTTTCCTTTTCTTTTGCTTTTAATTTCTCTTTTTACTTTTTTTTTTTTCTTAAAGCCTCACAGTGGTAAGCTGGCTTCTGCAATAACTGGAATCAGAAATGTTGCTTCTGCTGAACTTTTAATAGCAATAAAACTGGTACATAGGCAAGCTGACATTTAATAATTTAATATGCTACAGAAGTGCTTGTGAGTAATTGGGACTGGGTTCCTGCAATGTTAGGCATTGTACAAAATATAAATTCCTGCCCTTGAGATCTGTGTATAGGAAAGAGAAAACCAAGGTAGTTCAAGCAAGCATAAACAGGCAGAGTGGTAAATGTAGTGGGGCAGGTGTGTTTGTTAGGCATCTGCATTGCTCTTTGGCCTTGATTAAGGGTGGATTAACTTAATGAAAAGAGGTGAAGGCGAATTGCAGGGGAGCAGTAGGGAAGGGCAGGAGCAGTGGATGTCTGTTATGGAGGAGCTTGATTTGGAAAGAGTGGGAGAGAAATCATGTCTGGCATTAAAAAGGAAGCCATAACCTTTCAGTCTGTTAGAGGGAGGGCTAGAAGGGGAAGGGGAGAGAGGGCCAGCTAACTCATGAGGCCGGCGACTTCCTCACAGTCTGAAATGACTGTACTACTATGAGATGCTCCTTCTGTCCTTTGGACTGTGAGAGCTATTTCCCCAGCTTTGTTTACTCTTCAGTGTGAGCTGTGGCAATAAAAATATTTGCAGTAATTAGAAAAACTAATCTTTTATGAGAAGCAGAGGCAGTGATTATACCACTTAGAAGTTGTCCTTATGCACTTCCTGGTGTGATGAAAAGCAATTGTTTGCTTTGTATTCGTGTGGTTCTCCCTCAACCCTTTCTCTGTTCCCTGGTTCTTTGATATGTATAAAAAATAAATACCTTCTTCTCTGCCCATTTCACAAAATGCTGCTTAGTGGTGAGGATGTTTCTGAAGAATTGGCTTTAACTGAGAGGGGTTGATCAATATGATGTGTGGAAGGATGAGAAACTTACCACCTATCTCCCACAATATGAGCAGTGAACATGGAAATACCAGCTCCAGTGCTCTGTAGGACTTGGAGGTACCCCTGGAGCCTCCATTCTTTTAAGGGGCCTACATCTGAATCACAGTTGTCCCTCTTGTGATGGTTGTGAATCGTTATTTGCTTCCTAACAATGGAACACTGGTCTCCTGTGGCTTACTATAATAATATGAGTCACTGAAATGTTGTCTAAATGTTGCTGAAATGTCTTAAGGTAATTTTCTTATTTAACTTATTTATTCTCAAAGTGATGCTAATATTTGTCATCTGTAATTTACAATACATCTAGTTCAACAGAATCATTTGTTGTAGATGCAGATGCTGTGAACTTCAGAGGAGTAAAGCCTGCCTGCTTTGATTGCATTGGAGTCTTAACAGCTGAAGTACATTTTAACTAAGAAGGTAGCTGTTCAGAGTAGCCAGAATAATTAGTGTCATTTGCTTTTCTGTAGGTTAAGTGTGATGCTTCTCTCTCCTTGTGTTTCTGTGGTATGCACATGCTTTGGATTGGAGGTGAAGTTGGAGTCATTATAGTTCTCAGGGGCAAGAAGATTATTATCAATTGAGGATGTCTCAAACTAATGAATTTAAGGTCTGTCTCCAGTAATAGCATCTATCAATATCTGAAAGATGTCAGACTTCTCACCACATATCCTTGTGACCCATATTTTTTCTCCAAAACGGGAGATTATGGATGTTATGCTACCGGTCACATTTAAAGTAATGCTTGAAATTGGTTTGTACAAGCTACTTTGAATGTGACTGCCATTCCTTGTTTGGATTTGATGCTTGAGAAGTGACACAAAAAATACACAGGGAGCTTTTTGTAAGTTCTGTCAGCCTTTCCTCTTGGTTTGACATATTTTTTCCATGTCCTAGGCTTACTCTTGTTCCAAAACTTGTGGGAATGGGTGAAGTTCCAGAACAGATTTTACTGGTGTTGGAGGGCAAAGGTGATGAATTTGCCTCTAAAGAGGAATTTTCTTCATAGCTGGTGGAATTATTTTAATGTAGATACAGTGAGGTAATTAAATATTTCCAGCTCTGAAATGAGGTAGAAGTACGTGGTCTGTGTTTAATTGCTTCTGCCTTTTCTTGTTGCGCTGCGTAGTGGATGGAGCAGGCTGCTATGTGTAACTTCACAGTCCTGTAATTTTTGTCTTGTATTCTGTGTTTTAGTTGCATTGTCTCTCCTTGATCAGTGATGAAGGACATAAGTCTGTTTCAAGCACTCTCTTTGCAGTTGTCCAAATTATGCTACAAATGCTATAGATAGCAGCTTAGTGCTGAGAAGAAGGGTCTTAGCTGTCAATCTCAGAGCCTTGGTAGTTTTGTGGTTGTCTTTTATTTCTTACGTTTGTACCTTAGGGAGGGCAGGGGATACGATCAGTGAACCAATATGTGGCTGGATATGAGGGTTTTTTGGAGGGTTACTGTCTTTTGGAGGAAGTGCCAAATTGGGTTCACCTCTGTCTTGCAGCATATGAGTGTTGTGTGGCTCTATTAAAGCAGGATTGTTGCAGGGTGGAAAGGGCATTGTAGGCAATGCTGCAGGCCATCAGTGGGTGAAGGATGCAGGGAAGATACTGCTAAACCCTGTACAATATTTCTACTTTTCTCTGTAGATAAGACTGTGCCTGTTGGAAGAAGCTACAGGAGTAGAACTGGCCCAAGATTAACTGGAACCGTAAAGCAATTGCTGGTGTGTTGTGCTGTTGGCACTAGGCTAAATATTAAAAAGTGAGCT
The DNA here is from genome assembly GCA_004320125.1 of Scolopax mira. Lineage (NCBI taxonomy): Eukaryota > Metazoa > Chordata > Aves > Charadriiformes > Scolopacidae > Scolopax > Scolopax mira. Next base: position 181,472 of record BJBW01000357.1, on the reverse strand, counting down.
CAACCAAGTATGGGATATACCACTAGGGAGCTGTGACTGTTCCATCTTTCTCTTCAAATTAATTCTGGAGCTCAAAGAAGAAGCTTAAGAGCGAGCAGCCTGGGGGCTTAAACAGTAAATTGCAAATTGAGAAGTGATATTTTAAGAATTTTGTGAGTGGTAGGGTAAGGGAGTTACATGCTTGAGGGATGCTAGTATGGATGGAAGCCTAGCTTTTCTGTGGATAGTGGTTTATTTAAAAATTTTGCTGCTTTGTCATTGGTTTGGGGGGCAATTTTAAAGTTTTGCTAGTGTTCAGTGAATTTTTCCCATAATCCCAGCAATTTGACAAAAGAGTTAAATGAAGGCTTACTCTTGCACTTGGCTTTTCAAGGACACCTTGTCAGATAAGGTTTTGCAGCTCTATGGAAGAAAGGGAGCCCATGCTTCAGAAGTTACAAGATTTAAAAGAAAAAAAAAAAGGCAGTAAACATGCTTGTATTCATTTATTTGTGTATGACATTCAAAACTCCCAAAACCCTGGAGACTTACTTGCATCTTTTTAAAAGGTTCTGTAAACTGATTGACACAGAGTAGTGAACACAAAGTGAGGTGAGTATACCAGCCAAGGAAGCCCTCAAGGCTTTATTTGTAATTAATTTCTATGACAACACTCATCACCTGTGTTGAGCTACTCATCTTAGAATAAGGAAACCATTCTGGTGTTACAGGAAAAAGAAGGAATTCTAATATTTTTGTTGTCCTGTCTTTGTTCTTTGTTAGCCTTTCTTTTTCCCCTGTGAGAGGATCACACAATTTCATACCCCCCCCATGTAATGTATCTCCAGATCGTGGAAACTGGACTCGGGCACATGTAGCCAACTTCCCACTGATCCTTCTTTTGAACCTGGAGCTAAAACCAATGTTAGTTTGCTAAACAGAATTGCAGACTGTTTACTTTGTCCCTAGATGACTTTAAGATTACACTTTTAAAAACCAAACAACACAACAAAACCAACCAAAAAATCCCCAATGCCAAGCCTACAGTGCAAGGTGTCTGTTGGGGGCTGCTACAAAATGAAATCTCTTTTTTTTTTTTTTTTTTTTTCTCTTGCATCATTTTCTGTGCTGAGACCAACAAGCTGTAACCTCTTTGCAAGGTATTTAAAATGAAAGCCAACTTGGAGCAAATTTAGAAGGGAAACAAATGGACCAGGGAGCGCAGAGGTGCTGCCGCTGACCCTGCAGGTGGAATGGAACGTGTCTGTTTACACCAGCATAAAAATAACCCCGCCAGGACACACGTTGCCTAGGCAGGAATATCTGTGCAAGGCTCTCCTCTTACTGTATATCATACTTGTATTGACGATACAAACTTCAATACAAACAGAACTTTAAATATCTGCTACTTACCCAAAAAGAGCCAAATGGTGTCAGGCTGCTGTGAGCTGTCTGATGGAGATGCTAAGCTGTTACATTCAACTTCCACAGCCTCACTTTTCAGTGACTTTTATAGCTGTTGGTTTTTTCTCCTAGACAATTAATACAATAGCAGACTTTTCTGGCGTGGAATTTGCCAGGGCACTAAACCTATGGGCAGAAAGCCCGTAAAGTATTCAAAAAGCAGGGCATGAGCTCCTTTAGCACATTCATGTAACGTAACTTTCTGCATTGCTATTCACTTCATCAGAGCAGCCTCTCAGCTCGGCAGCCTTTCTACTTCAGAGAATGGTTTGACACATTTAAACCAGCAAGTTACAGTGTGGTTTATCAGCTGGGAGGGTTTGTTTGAAAAGAGTAATACGGAGACTTTTGTTGCTAAGGAATAGAGACCTGTGTTGGAATCGAGGTCTGGAATGTGCTAGCTTTAACGCTGCTGCATTCAGTGATGCCTTGTTGCATAGGCAAACATCTTGTTGAACAAGTTTTCCCAAATAAATAAACCCTATAAATATAATGAAGACTTGTGGTTGATTTCTTCCTTTTTGAAACACTGCCTCTTGTAGGCTTTGTGATCCTCTTTTATAGATAAGTCATTTTAATCTAAAATGTATTTTGTGCAAGGGCTTGGGAGTTTCCCCAGCTGTAGTTTGGAGACCAGTGTGTGCGTTGTACCTGCCCTGAGCAGTGTTTTGGCATGGGAAAGATTCAGATTTAGTCAACATCGTATGTTATATGCAACTGGTTGTTACTTGTTACCTTTTTTGAGTTTATTCCCAAATCTAAAAGGTTACTTCAACTATAGAAGACTGTGATTTGGATGCTGACATGCAAACAAATGTGTACTAATCCCATGTAGCTCCAGAACTTTTTGCCTGAGTGTTTTCTTGCTACATGCCCAGTTAAAGGAAACTCCTCTCTCTCTCCTGGTGTTGTAACTTAAAACCACACATTTACCATTTCTTCTGCACACTGAGTGCAGTGTTATCATTTTGCCTGGTGTGAGGGGATGGAATTAAATTTTGTGTAGTGATTATGGTTTATTTGGAGATTTACATCCAAGATTCATAAGACTGCCACCTGACCTGTTGTTATGTATCTGAATTTTTACATGTGGGGGAGGTGGAAATTACAAGGTGGGAAGGAGACAGACAAAATACTGGATTGTAAAAGGATTCAACAAGCAAGAGTACCTTAGAAAAGCTCAAAAGAGAAAGCTGTTTTGTAGCTGGGTAATTTCATGGTCTGGCCAACTGCATGTTCCCACGAACAAGTGTACTGTCATGAACTGCAGAAATGGGGATAGAAGGGGTGACAATACCTCAAGGTGATCTTGCGGCCGAACTGGCATGTGGTGTCATGAAGCCATGGTCTGAGGAGGAACTCTAAAGGCAATGCTTGCACTCTTGTATTCAGAGTGGAGAGGCAGTATATAAAACGATGGTATAGAGAGTGAATTGGCAGAATGAAGACAAGCAGCTGCAGCAATTTCCTAAACTCAAGTTAACATTTTTGATACCGCTCTACCAAGACCTAGCTTAAGTGCTTCATTGTTAAAATGCTATTTAAAAGATTAATATGATGTTTCATTGTTGTTGACAAAACAGCCCCATAGCAGTGACAGAATAAACTAGACTGCCTAATGCATGCAATAGCATAAACATGCACTGTTTTTTCCTAGAATGCGAAAAGTGTGTTGTACTGATTAACTAGCATACTTTTCTGTCTGGCTGGGCTAGCTGATGTGGAATATATCAAATGCTTATACCTGCTAAGAATTTTAAGAGTGGCTTCCCCGTATATTGCATTTATGTGAATCTACTTAAAGTTGCCCTCTTCAAAAGTGTTTAGAGCATGTCAGTTCAAAAATAACACCTCCCCTTACATAGGAAGATGAATTTGATTGACTGTACTGTAAAATAACACCTCCCCTTACATAGGAAGATGAATTTGATTGACTGTACTGTAAAAATTTCTTAGGCTGCTACGCTGATAATTAATTATCAGCCACAGAGACTTTTCTTTCTTCCCTCTCACCCCCGTTTAGTGAAAGTGACTTTCAGCTGAAGGGAAATGGTGCTGCAAGCTGTTGGAAGGAGAAATTCTGGTATAAACTGAAGCATGGGTGATCTATTGCTATTTTAATTAGAAAAGATGAGATTAGGAAAGTTGACAGCCCTTAGAAATTAAATGAGCAAACTCATTCTGCAAAAAGCAGAGAATTTATATTATTTTTTTTAGAGACTTAAAAAGTTTAGCGGTAGTATCAAAGGAGGACAACTGTTTAACACTGGCTATTTAGAAGATGGTTTTGGTAGTTGGAATAATTATCTAATTTACATCTTATAGTTTCCTACTTTCTCCTGTAGCTGCTTATTATATTTTCTCTAAGTTTGCAATTTATATGACAAGGCAGAATAGACTTTTTCCTTTAAACAAGAAATGCAGTATTGCAGGTTTCTATTTCCGTTGTTCTGAAAGCACTGATAAAAATAAAGTGCAGGAAGAGTTTTTTCTCTTCCCATGTAATTTGGCCGTTGTTAAATCTACTGAGTCGTTGATACTTGCTTACAAAGCATACCTGACTTTCTCAGCTTTTACAGGAAGGGCATCTCGCTGGTGCTGTTATTTCTGATCTTTAGCTTCATGTAATGGCCCTGATTTGGTGTACATTGGTATCACTTCTGTAGAGCTACTTCTGTCTGCATTCCTCAGTTGGAGGTGGTGAAGAAAAGACGTCTGATGTGGCAGATCTTTGGTAGAAAGACTGAGAGAGAAGGAGAGCAGACTTGTGTTTTAAACTCTGCTTTCATTATAGTCAAAATAGTGAATTGCAGCAGAGATGCAGTTGAAGGGTTTTGTCTTCACTGGTAAATTGGTCCTGCCGTCCTGTACCCCTTACGTGGTGTGAATATGACCCTTAGTGTCCTTCCATGTAGTACTCCTTTTGTTGCTTTAACAGCAAAGCCTGAGGAAATTTAAGAGATTAAACATCTTCAAGCTGTCCTCTGATCATGGAGTTTCACTGTGTGGATTTAGACTGTAAAAAGGAAACAAGCTATGGGACTTGGGTGGGATTTCATGTCATGTGAAAAGAGCATTAAGTCTTTTGAGTCCATGACAGCTAGATTTTCTTTCCATTCAACCTTCATATTAAAGTTAAACTGAAGTTGGTGTGAAATACCCGAGTTGTTGAGTAAGGATGCCCAAGTAAAGATAAACGGGCAGTAGCAACCCAAGCTCAAAAAAATTTTAGTTGTACTTGCATCAGAGTAGTCTGTTTCCCAATGTGTAGCATTCAGGTTGGAGATAAACACGCACTGTATGTATTCCAACTCATGTAATCTCTGGCTGCAATAGGTGTTAATTTAAGTGAGATTTTTGAGGAGCAATATTGTCATGTCTGCTCAGGTGATCCACTCCTCTGCTGAGTGGATCAGCTATTTCTGCGTGGGCAGTGTTTGCTGATGCCACTTCTGAGGTGGCTCTGAAAATACTGAACATCAGCAGCCTTCAGCTTTTGGGTGAATTTTTTTTTCTCCTTTTAAGGTGGTGAAGTTATCACCATTTTAAAGTTGCCAGCATAGAATTTTGTTTTAAATTACGGCTATGACTCATTATTGTTTTTCTGTCTTAAGAATGTACAGGGATTTGGGGACAAAATGATTTTTTTGATGGTTTTATGAATGTTACAGAAGTACATTGTCTCTAGGAGACCATAGACAAAGATTTTTATTTGTAACATTTCAAATTCGCAGGTGGTTCCTTTTTCTTGTGCTTTACTGAATAGGTTTAGTTTTATGTCAGAACTGAAGTAGCTTTATTTACCTAGACCTTAATAAAATACTGTGCTCCAAACTTTGAGACTGTGCTTATATAATTCCTAAACTTGGGGATGAGGTCCACTTTTCAACAAAACTATAAGCATTACATATAGGCTGCTTTTTGCTAAGGTGATTTATTTATTTTTTATACAGCTACTTTGAAGCTCTGTTGCAAGTGTACATGCTAAATTTTGAGGTAGCTTACTTAAGAAAAGAAATGCTATCGCAGCTGGATTTTTAGCTGCAGAAGTTTGTAAGCATCAAGGTCCTTCAGAAGATGGCTTATCTGTCTACAAGTGACAGATTTGCTTTCTGTTCCTCAAAACCACAAGATGTGCTGTGGAATCTCATCCATGTTGTCTGAAGTAAAGATGTCTTTCATCTGGGCGTGGAGCTGTTTTATGTAATGCTTCTGTCTTTCACTGCTGTTTCTAGAGCAAGAAGAAAACTAAGTGTGCAAGTAAGGTGTAGGAGCCATTTCCTTGCATTTCCTGGTTGAGAAATGAACATGGACAAACTGGCTGTAAGCTTTCTAGCTTTGCATAGTACTGTCTTACTGCGTAGACTTTGCAAGATACTTAGGCAATCAGTCTCAAGGAGAACTTTATATTGAAGCAGTTGAATTCTCATTTTCTTTCTTGCCTGTAAGAGTTTAGTACCTACTTCCATATGCTTGCAGAATGAAGTAACACATTAGTATGCCACAAAGAGCAGAGCCTGCAAATAGTTTTTTATCTGTATGCTTTTCCAACAGCTGAAATCATGTGGGTGTCATTACCTGTTGTCTGAGTGCCACCTGTCTCATCATGGTGTGCATATCTGGTGTGCATCTCCCATTGTGCGTGGTGGAGGATTGCTGTCTCCTTCGCTCCCTAAGGAGCTTTGTGCTCTCCTGGTGATCTCTGCAGGACAGTGGCTGCATGATCTTGGACAGCAAAATTTATGCTGTACAGGAGATTAAGTAAGAAGAAAAAAAAAAGTTCATGTAAAATGTAAACCATATATAGAGAAACTCAACAAACACTTTCAAATTTGAAGCAATATCCTTAGCATAATACATCCACCTTGAGATATTGAAGGCATTACAGCTGTATGGTACTTCACACTGAGGTGACTGACCTTGGAAATTCATGTTAGTGCTAGGAAAAAAAAATTTAAAAAGAAATATAGGAAGACCATGGTGAGGAAGGGTCTATGACACCATGGTCAGTTTTGCTGTCTTGTTGTCATGTGACCTGACATAACATTTGTATTTCAGGTGCTAGGCTCTGTCCTGTGGCATGTGGAAAATAGTTTCATGTGGCTGCAAGAATAGAACATACCAAAAGGGAGTGATCCAGAAATAACCAGGCTGGTCAGAGAATTGGTATTTAATATGCCTGTCTGGTGTATGTCTTTCCCTCTTATTAACAAAACAAAAAAAGGTATGGGGTGTTTGTTGTGGGGTCTGGAGTAGGATTTTTATTATTTGGTTGGTTTTTGGTTTTTTTTTTTTTTTTTTCTTGCTGTGAAGAGTAGCCTGGCTGGAGTTACTGAATTGACAGGGTCTGTTTGTGGGTGTATTTAAGCTGGGGAATTATGCTTTAATGGAAGGATGGAGAATTTATGCAAGTTGTGAAATAAAATACTACTCGCCACGCTAGTCCTGAATCATTGTCCAGCAAAATCTGATGCTACTTCTACACTCCCCAGGTCCTTAATCCTAAATGAAGAGAACAAGTACTAAGTATGGAGTCCCTTTTCTGACTTTGATATCACAGGTAGGGAGTTCCTGGAGTGCATGGGGTTTTGTGGATGGCTATTTATGGATTTGGTTCTTTTAAAAAAAGAAGCCCGGGGATGCTAAACAGACACACAGAATTGGGAGTAGAACCTTCCAGGGATTTTTGAGGATCGGTGACTCCCATGTTTAGGCACCTCTAACCCTGTTGTGTGTGTATAGATATGGTGGGAGCAGCACTTAGTGCTTCAAGGGATGGGTATCCCCTACAAGAACATTGCTTTATCCCAAAATGTGATTTACCTTTGGCTATTCAATCACTTGTCTGTTGAACAGGATTTTCTTTCTCCAATAAAAACTGAAGAGGGAAGAATTACTTTCTTGAGTCCTGGAACAAGAGAGGAAATAACTCCTCCACTCCTGACAGGAATTCTTTGGGGAAAGTACATCTTTACTTACAGTGCTGACACCTGTCTGTGTGTTACTGCATCTACCAAAAAAGTGTCACAGTTTTGATATAGGCATTTGGTAGGGATGATTCCTGTGCAACTAATGCAGTAGAGTTGGGGGAATTTTTCTAATAAATAGCACATATTCCCACTCAAATACAAGCGGACGTGGTAACTTATGTGAGGTTCTGCCAACTCCTTCTTTGAAATGAAATGCATGTGAATATGTATGTGAGAAACTCTTAAAATAACAAATCATGTTACCAGCCTATAAGCAGGTAAATAGACCTAGGCCAGGTTTGGGGCCACAGTCATCTTGGAGAGTCTCATTGGGGAAGAGTGTGAGCCAGCTGGTGTGCAGGGGGTGCAGAGGAGGAGGGACAGGCATTGGGGCTCCACCGCTATTTATTGTGTGGCTCGTGCTGGTATTCCAAATCGGAAATTTCAGTGACTTTGAAAATACTGTTTACTTTTGCAAATGGACAAGGATGGAAATGA